>JANAVB010010657.1:0-28064 GCA_029216955.1 Iris pallida
TATATCAATATGATTCCAACATTACATTGTCATTTATCTGCAATTAACTTCCTCTTCCATAAGTATGTTTTATGATGAAAACAATAAACTAAAGCTAAGCAGCATTATGGCATTAAACAATCAATCCAGACTAGTGTCTCTGTTTTTTGTTTCTGCATTGACCAGATCAGTCCGGTGCCGTGAATCTTGCTCTCTGTTATATCTCTTAAAAGAGGGAAAATTTAAAATGAGTTTAAACTTCCATCTCTCAATATTTTATAGCCAATTTTCTGCAATGAAATGATCCTTTGATGAGGAAAAATTTGGCACCATTAATACTTGTTCAGAAGGAAGAAATTAGCACGTTATCTCAAGACGGAGGAAGTAATTAGCATAATTGTTTGGATTAGTAATATTAACCCATTAACTTGAGTATTTTTTGTCAGGTTCTTATATCTAGTTCTCTGACCTATTTCAGTGATGGTTAACAATTTTATTCGTCACCTGTTTCTTTTATTACCTATGTCTCAATAGTATTTTCTTTTGAACAGATATTTCACAAGAGAATGCCTCCAGAAGCAATAGATCTTGCATCACGCCTTATTCAATATTCACCCATTTTTCGATGTACTGCAGTAAGTTTTGCAACATTTGACATAATTGCTAAAGCATGACCAGATTTTATAACAAGTTACTGTTTTGACACCAATTCCCTTGTCATTATATTTCAATGGTTTCCTTCACATGTGCATTCATCTAGAAAGTGTTATACTGCAACTTATCAATATGTAAGAAACTACGATTATTTTTGGCTTGGATTATTAGTTACTGATGTTTTTGTTGTGTCTTTTTTGTATGTGCTTCCTGTTAACCTGGTTTCTTCCAATCCATTGCCTTAACTCATTAGTAAAGCTCTATCACATATTGCCATACATTTTTCCTATAATAGTGTGCATTTGTTATTAATTTGCTGTCTTCTCTGAGCCTCTGAATTTTTTTTCCATAGAGCATGGATCCTATATACCTATTTATACTAGTCATGTTTGACTAAATCAACAAAAAGTTGGTCCTTTTTGTAATTAGGCTTTAAGCAACCGAACAATTATGGTAGTCTTATTTGATTTGTTAAAGGACGATTATGTAAATGTGGTTGTACTCAAATCTTGGACGGTTGGGTCCAAGAAGAATATCTTTGATCATGTTTTAATTCCTCTGCTTTAGGATAATTTCATCTAAGAGTTTACTGTTGGTTATAATACCACTATTTGTATTTTGTAGTCTATACCTTGTATGTATTTCTTATCATATTTGAGATTTTCTTATTGAGTTTTTGATCATTCTTAGTATATATTTTTTAATTTCCTCAGTGTAACATTGAAAAACATAATACAGAGAAGTTTTCCAGAGGAATATGCTAAGAGACAGTCTGATGAACATGAAAGTCTCACACAGTTGGGTGTTGATCTAATGCCTCCTTTTGTCATGGATGTTGTCCTCCAATGTCAAAAGTTGTCAATTAATATGTTTGAACCTCGCTATCGACTAATGGTGAGATGATATATTTGGTGATTCCAATTCTCTTGATCGCTCTTCAGGAACCACGACACTCACTGCTCTCATCTTTGGAAGGTTAGCTTTACAATATTTATTAGATATATTCTGTATTCCGAGGTGTTTTGAGTTCTGCAGAAGCTATATTTAGTATGATTATCTTAAATTCTGCATATATTTTATCAAAAAAGACTTATTTGAGAAGACGAAATGAGATGAAAGATTTTGGAATATTCTTTGAATTCAATCTTATGCCCGTCACATTAGACCAGTTAACTTTTGCAATATCTATAAAAGTTTGCATCTCTCTTCTAATTCACTGGTATATAAGTTATTGTCGTACTTCTATATGCTTAATGCTTTTTTTTAAATTAAGTGGACATTACTTATCAAATATGCATATTTGGGGGGACATTACTGTCCCAAGCAAGAAAATCTCTAGACCTTTGGCGTATTTTGGCATATTTGTAACATTTTGCAAAAAAATATTGTCTAAGCTTACAAGTTACACACTTGGGGTTGAGTCTATATCTCATACAGACTGAGGTGAATGCAATTTGAGTGTTACAAAATCTTTATGGGGGATTTGAGAGAACTATAAACCTAGTAACAGGGGTAATTTAGAAACTAACAAGTTCTTCACTTAACTAGAACCTCTAGAACCTGATAATTTCTTCATTAACAAGTATTTTGCGTTTTCCTTACCCTCGTTCTTATTTTTCATATAGTTTCTCCTTTTGTCCAAGATTTTCGGTTGCAAAAGTTGGTAACCATCGCTGATGATGAAACTCACTACGAGATCCATATTTTCGACATCCTTGTGGTGTGGACGTCTTCCAGATATGCACAAAATTCTGTTATGGCATGATCGTTATCCTCAATGCCTACAATGTAATCAAAGCTCGATGTGTAGCAAAGTATCTCGACATGAGTGAAGCTGCAGAGAAAGGCAACCTTGTCAACAAGATTGAAGTCTTCCTCGCCTCTAGCATATTCCATAGTTGGAAATATTTGTAACGTCCCACGGGGAACAGAGAACATAATCTCTCTGTCTAGGTCCATCTTTTCATTTAAGATGTATATATTATTTGTATTTTTTGTTGTATGTACTTTTAATAACATTTTATAAAGATTAACTTTTGGAATATGTTATTAAGTTGCTTTATTAAGTTGACATTTTTGGTGAACTTAATGGAGCTTTTGGATGTTGAATCATGGATTGTGTAGAATATCTTGCGCACCTATTATGTGTTTCAATGGTTAGTTTAAGAATCATCAGATTTATGGTTCAAACTAAAAATTGGAAAACGAAATTGAAATTTAAAAAAATACACAGGAACGTTAATAAAGTGTTTCAAATGAGGCCATAAGAACAATGCAAAAGCGATACTAAATATATTTAGGAACGGAAGTAAAATGTTTCAAAATGATATTTAGAAACCTTTGAAGGGTGTTCCAAAAATAATTTAGGAACACATTATATGTGTTCTAAAATCTAATTTTAGGAACATTTGATAACCGTTTCAAATTAAATTTAGGAACGCTTTATAACTGTTCCTAAAATTGCAATGCCATTTTTAGGAACGATTATGATATGTTCCTAAAAATATTAGGAACATCTAAAAAATATTCCTAAATGTCTTTTTTGGTGTAGTGAGTGTTGGTTTCGGTTCAAGAACGAACCTTGTTTTGAGCGGTATATTATATAATACTCTGCTCCGCAGGGTGCATTATGCTAAGTCATTGACTCGAAGAGTTGCATTGACCCGATTAAGTATCGATGCGAATCGATACGAGAATACGTTGACCCAAGAAATGCATCGAGTCGGATCGATGCAAAGAGTTACGTTGACCCAAGGAACGCATCGAGTAAGATCGATGCAAGTGTTAAGTTGGCCCGAGAGAAAGTGTTGAGTCGGTTCGAAGATTCTAAGAAATCGAATCGACGCAAGGCATTAGTCCGATCCGAACAAGTATGAATTTTAGTTGGTTTTGCGTACAGGTTATACGTTTACGCTGAAATATAAGAGGTCGGCATTTACCTTATTTACAACGGGGTCCGCAAAACCAAGTCACCGCCTCACAACGGACAGAGGCATAGGCTCGGTAAGCCAAATCGATCGTATAATTCAATGAAGCACGAAGTGCTCGAATGGCTAAGTTAGAAGAGTTGGCCGTGTAACAAAGTTATAAAATTGAGCCGCATCGGCTCAGCAAAACGATAAGGCATATCGACTTAAGGTTGGGGGACTTTGATTCTTCTTTCCTAGTTCGTCATTCTTAATTAAAATGTACCATTGTATGCTAATTTAACCTATCGAGTCCACGTGCATGGCTCGATCGAGGGATGAACATAGTACGTGTCGAACACTTGATAGAACAATTGAAATAAAACATACATCAAATGTACGAGTCGTTATTGAACATTGAATATCGCAAAGGCGAGCATCTCGGTACGCAAGCCATATGAACATGGGATAATTGTATCGACGAGTGCCTCATTGCACAATTCATTCGTGCTCCCGTGCACGAGTTAGAAGGCTAGCACATTGAAAGACAATTGAGGTGAGTTTTCTAGTGCACGAGCCATGAACATTGAATACTATGGCATAAAACATGGAAATACAGTATCGAGGCATGTATCGCTTGTCCAACTCGAAGAATAGAGAACAATCGTGTCAAGGCGTGCATACGTGCACGAGAATCATAAAAGATGGATTTGTTGCGAAGAGAACAGTTGTGGCATGAATATGACGGAACTGTCGGATGTGACATGATGCCTCAAAAATGTTCGGGACCTTTGGGTCGTTCGGTTGACGAACATTGAGTTGGGACATGAAGCCATTGAACATTGAAACGAAGTATGGAATGTGAGAACATAAAAAGTTAATGTGAGAAATACGAGATGATACGAAGTCTGAGTCGCGGACTTAAGATATGGTTGGTTGTTTGAATAAGACGTGTGTTGCATGGTCGAATGGACTTGAGAAATGGATTGGAGATAATCTCCCATGCACGGGTGTTCCCTCGAACGGGTTTGTGCTGGGACGCCGGGACCGTTTGGCCTAGGAGGGGATGTTACACTACCAAAATAAGTCATATCAGCGACATATTTAGCGACGCAAAGATAGTTCGTCGCTAATATTTGGGGTTTTAGCGACGTTAGTATAAAACGTCGCTGTTTGTCGCCAACAGCGACTAAATAGCGACGTCTAGCGGCTACAATTTGTTAAATGGGAACCCGCGTCGCAAGTTCGTCGGTACCCGTCGCTGAAATAGCGACGTGTAGCGACGAACTTTAAGCAGCGTCGTCGGTTGGAGGATTATGTCAAAATATACGGCTTAGAAAATTATGACATGTTAGTCTTCCGACACCGCGGTAACATGGATGTCACATTAAGGGTCTTTGACAAGGTGATATATTGTGAAAAGATATATCCTTATAGTTCTCCTACGTATGTTGAAGAAAACCTCTGTACTTTCTCCGGGTCATGCCGTCGGCTGTGCTGCTTCCCCCTCCTCTTCCTGTCCACTTCCTTTCTCCCGACTCTACACTTGAGCTGGATATAATATGTGGCTGAGAGAGTCAAATAAGAAAAAGGGAAGTAGGAAGGAGCAGATGGGTTCAGAGCCATGGTGGAGGAGAGGAGAAGGAAAATGCTTGATCAGAACTTGAGGTGAAAAGTTGTGACATTGATAGTGTGAAAGAGGGAGAGGGTGGAAAAGTTCTTCTCCCCCGACTCTACACTTGAGGTGGATATCATATTTTGGTTTCTGTATTTTGGCTCCAGCTCCATTTGCATTAATCTACGGTACGACATGGCGATCAGGACATAGTCCCTGCAGCCATTCGACTGGCGAGGCAGAAATTATGTAGCCATAGATAAAGTTGACTGTCCTCCGACCCTCATCCCTCGGCAATGATGATACGACAACCTATCACTATATCTTATATAGTAGTAGATGATGTCTTAGTATTACATTATGTGAGTTCATCTTGATTCTGTTATATTCTTCAGATACTACATACGATAAGAACATATACTACACCATATGTACAGAACATAAATGATTCACACTAATGTATGCTAGAATGATTCTTGGGTTGTGTTTTGGACCATTATGTGTGACATTGTTGTTACAAATTTTCATATATCTGTATTGATTGATGAGATTGTGTTTCAAATATGTTCGTGATTGTGTGTATCTGTGTTGTTTGATACTGTGTTCGTGATACACACCGTTGTTGCTGTAACAAATGGTATAGGGGATGCTGCAAATGCTGCAGGGGATGCTGCAAATGCTGCAGGGAATGCTGCAAATGCTATATTTTTTTTTTCAATATTAGCGACGTTCAGCGACGCGCAGCGACGTTCAGCGACAAAAATAACGTCGCTAAGTAAGTACACCGACGTCGCTAACGTTGATGAATACCGTCGCTGATCGTCACTATACGTCGGTAATGTAGCGACGTAGGAAAGTCGCAGAACATCGCCATAAGGCTCTCAAGCCAGGTCAGCATCGATGCATTTAAAGTCGCTCAATGTCGCTAGTATACGTCGATAAATATAGACATTTTACGTCGCTGGCAGTCGCTACATTAGCGACGTATCCTCGTCGCTAAAGCTCGTCGCAATAGCGACGTATTGCGATGTTTTCTTGTTTAGCGACTAGGTTAATCGCGACTATGTGAATACGTCGCTAAATACGTCGCTAATCATAATTAGCGACGTATTTTCCCTATATAGTGACGTTTTGAAGCGTCGCTGATTTGACAGATTTTAGTAGTGTTAAACTTTGATGGGCACACATCTCTAAGACGATTAGCAACCGATTATTGTTGTGAAAACTGCACTGATTAGTATGTAACGGTAAGCCTCCAGTTATTGGATAGCAACACATCCCGTGAGGCGTCGGTCTACCCAAATTGAGAAAAGAAAAAAAAAGAAAAAAAAGAAACGAGAAACAACTTTAGTCCATTCTGGCGTAGATACACCAACGACCTTCACATAGTTAAGGAACAGTGGGCCGAAAGTGCAAGAACATAGAGATCCTGTACATAGCATTATAACATGATAGGGAAGGAATGAGGCATATTCACATTGCGTCGGTGCAAGGACGAGTGCGTTAGTGTTGGTAAGAAGTCACGAAACAACACGAGATTGATATTAGTTGCCTGCTTATACGAATCAAATATAACATGCTTGCCATGATAACATGCTTTACTACTTTCGAATATGCCATGAAACTGATCCTAAGAAGAACATAGAAAGATAATTAAATTGTATGTTGCATGAATCAATACATTACTTAAATGTCGATTTAGTTAAGTGGGTCTTTGATCAGTACAGTAAGGACGAAAGTACTAATCCTCCACTAGATTGCTCGTAGGTTCAGGATATGTTCTTCTCGTGACAGAGCTTCCCTTGATCGTGCTGAGACATTGATAGCGTTTGAAGCGTACGATCGCATTGATGCTCGGACTTGCAACATGATTGATACAACCGAGATATAGAAGGCATGATATATGGAACGGTGAAATCCTTTGTGGGCAAGAGAGAACTTGAGTGTTGTAGCTAATCTGGCAAATTCATTTAGGCTATTGAAAGCCTTTGTAATCTCAGTTCATTCATCAATAAAGAGAATTGTTTCGTATACTCTATTTTCTTTCGTTGCTAATATCAAATTAAAGATAACCATTTGAGAACTTGTCATCTTGCCTTGTACGAGTGCAACTCCAGACTCGTACGACATCATGTCTCAGCGAGAATGAACGATTCGAATAAATCGATGCGAGGACGAGCGATTTTTTGGGTCGGGGTGTGACAAAATCTACTTTCTTGGAAGTAGAGCTCTTGTTTAGAGATGTTTTGTCATTGATTGGCACAGAGGCACAATCGAGTGAGTTTTCCACCAAGTCGAGGACTGGAGAAGTGTGGGAAGTGGCCATAAGGCACTTTCTCTTGTATTGAGTAGTAGTAGCAACAATTGGCACAGCAGTGGACTTCGGTATCTAGATTGTGCGCACTTTGTTCTTGACAGCAGTGGTGGCGTGTTTAGTACTAGCGCGCTTGGCACCCCTAGCGCCAATCATTTATTAGTAAGCAGTTTGGTCGAACTCGATGACCAAAGTCTCATGCGTCGTACTGACCGACGCAACATCGCATTGACTTGTCACCTTCTCGTCGAAGAAGAAAGTCGTCCCCAACAGAGTCGTCATTTTGTTTGCAAGAACAAAGATTTCACGAGAAAACTCTACTACAAACTAAGAAAAGAAAAGTACAAGAGTACAATTTGATTATAGAGAAGTACAACTTTAGAAATCTGATCAGAAGACGATCAATTTATCCCTTTGACGACGTCGGAGGAGAAAAGCTCCTGAACGTGTTGCGGCAGCCTTTTTAGAAGATTATGATCATTAATGATGCCTTGAAGAGTGATTTTGAACTCTATTTATAGAGTTTTATGATAACTGTCAGGTAGTTGCAATGATTGGCGCACAACATTGTTTGGCGCACCATGTTCTGTTTTACCCATTTGTGGAGATGGTTAGCTTAACTGCATGAGGCGCATGGAATTCTTTGAGAGAAGTGCACTTGGTCATGGGCAGTATTGCGTGTACATTCTTCGAGATTAGTAGCATGCGCGCCATGTCATCTTAACTGCTTCTGAATGATAGATTGGCGCCAGTTTATGAATAGTATACACTGTTGAGAAGCGCCAATTGATGAAATGCGCTTAGTATTGATTCTGTGAGGAGTTGGCCACTTTGTGCCAATGATAAATGGCGCGAAGTAACCGACAGTCACCATTATGACCAATCTGACATAATCCTCCTTGATCGTCGTGCGCTCGAAATTCGAAGGGATATTTTTCGACTTTTGTGTTGTCAGTCATTATGACTGACGACTTAGCTTTTCGAGGAAGCTCACACGTGGCAGCCAGGTGCCGTTTGATGAGATGCGCTATTTGTTGTTGTGCGCTATTTGATGCTGGGCGCTATTTGATGGATATGACCTGGCATCATTTGTGAATGGCGCAATACATTATTTGGTATTTTTAAAGCTTCTACAGGAGCTTCGGTGCACGTATCTCATAACAAGGTACTGTTTGTAATATACACAATAGAAGACTGTCGAGTATTGAAGATGGACAACATAAATATGTCAAAAGTTGTTGCTATAGGAGATGTGCATTTAAAGACAAATACGGAAGTAATTCTTGTGCTCAAAGGTGTTCATTATGTTCCCGATATTTGTTTCAATTTGGTGTCAATTGGAAGATTGAATGATAAGGGATTCTTCAATTTTTTTGGGAATTATCAGTGGAAGCTTTCTAGAGGTTCGTTAGTGATTGCTAGAGGAAGCAAAAAGTTCAGTTTCTGCTATATAGAAGGGAGTGCACATGGGGCACATGAGGTAAACACAATCAATGATATGTCTACCGAGTTGTGGTACAAATGGCTTAGTTATATCAATAATAAAGGAATGAGCTACTTATTGAACATGAAAATGATTTTAGTACTGAAGTGTACAAAATTGGAGAGCTGCACACACTGCATAGTTGGAAAACAGAATATGGTGTCTTTCCAAACTCACCCATCATCAAGGAAGTTGACGTTGCTCGAGTTGATTCACTCGAATGTCTGCGGTCTAATGAAGGTAAAATCAATTAATGGAGCTTCTTGTAACTTGCATTGATGATTGTTCCATGAAAATTTTGGTATATGTTATAAAGACCAAGTATCATGTGCGATCTACTTTCGAGGATTTTCATGCCTCCGTTGAAAGAAAAATGGACAAAAAATTGAAGTGTGTTCGGTCCGATAGTGGCGGCGAATACATTGGTCCATATGATGCTTATTGTAAAGAACAAGGGATTCGGCACGAGAAGATTGGGCCAAAGATGCCCCGTCTCAATAGCACAATAGAGCATATAAACATGATACTTATGAAGAGGATACGATATTTGCTCGCAAAGGAAAACTTACTGTACAATTAATGGGGTGAGGCTCTCAACACTGCTACTTATATTATTAATTTGTCTTCTAGTGCTCCTTTGTAGAGTCATGTGCTTGACAAACTATGGTACAACAAAGAGCCATCATACAGTCATCTTCGAGTATTTAGGTGTAATACCTTCGTGCATGTACCGAATGGCAAGAGGTCCAAACTTGATCTGAGTCGGCTATGGTCAAGATAAGTTTGGCTATAGACTATATGAACCGGTGGAAGGAAAGTTCTACTGAAGTAGGGATAATATTCGTCAAGGATCAGACCATGACCAGCACTCATAATTTTAAGACGTCTTATGAGGCCAAGGATTTATCTTAGTTAGAGTCATCACACTTCGAGTCATTTCCAGAGGACACTACATAGAATCCAGTTATAGGAGATCCAATACATAGGTTACTCCCAAACTTGGTCATCAACCTGCTAATGATGATCAGAGGATGAGCATGTCAAGGAGGTAGTTACTGAAAGGAATAAGGCTGTCAATACACATCAAACACCAAAGGCTCCATTACGGAGGAGCATGAGACAACGTCGACCATCCATGAGATACTCACTAGATGAGTATGTGTTATTGACTAACGGAGGAGAAACCAAAAACTTCGTAGATGTGATGGAAGACAAACACAATCAGAAATAGATGCAGGCCATGCATGAGAAGATAATTCCTTACAGGCAAACTTCATTTATGAGATGATGTGGTTGCCAAAGGGCTAGAAGGCTTTGAAGAATTGACATGTGTTCAGAGTAAATCAGATAGAAGATGCTAATTGCCTTCAATACAAAACAATGTTGGTAGTCAAAGACTATAGTCAACGAAAGGACATAGATTTTGACAAAATCTTCTTGTCGGTCGTCAAGATGTCATCAATCCGAGTGGTGCTAGGATTAGCAGCCTATTTCAGTTTGGAGATTAAGCAGATGGATGTCAAGACGACATTCCTCTATGGTGATTTAGAGGAGAAATTATGCATGAAGCAGCCAAAGAGATTATGTGAGAAGGACAAGTCATATTTGATCTGCCGGTTGAAGAAGAGTCTATATGGCCTGAAGCAGGCTCCACGATAGGGGTACAGAAAGTTTGAATCACTTATGAGGAAGCATGGTTATGCACGTACGAAGCATTACTATTGCGCATTTGTGAAGCATTTGGCCGATGATGATTTTATCATTTTACTGCTCTATGTAATATGCTACTTGTGGGTTGAAATGCCACCAAGATAATGGAGTTGAAATGCCAACTGGGCACGACCTTCTCTATGACAGATTTGGGTGCATTAAAGACTATTCTTGGGATGGAGATCATCTTCGAGAGAGTCCAAGTTGCTTTGTTTATCCTAAAAGAAGTACATTTATGAGTACTTTAACGTTTCAAGATGGATGGGCTGAAGAAAGTGAACACCCCTTTTGCATCCCACTTTAAGCTCGATGTTGAGCAATGTCTATAAACCGAGGATGAAAGGGAAGATATGAAGAAAGTTTTAGAAGATTCAGCTGTGGAAAGTCTCATGTATATCATGGTATGTACAAGGCCAGATATTGCTCATGCAGTAGGTATGGTTAGCATATATATTTCCAATCTAGGAAGGGTCATTAGAGGACAATAAAGTGGATCCTTCATTATCTTTTGGGCACTGCTAATTGGAAGATTTCATTCGGGAGTAACTAGTCGAAGTTGGTTTGGTATACCGACGTTGATATGACTGGAGATGTGGATACCAAAAGATCGACTTCGTGCTCTGTCATAATATTTGTTGATGGGGCAGTTTCATGATAGTCTCTGTTGCAAAAGTGTGTTACCTTCTCTTTGACAGAGATATAGTTCATTGCATCAGCAAAGGCTTGCAAGGAATTATTATGGACAAAGAAGATCATGCAGGACATTGGGATCAAGTAATAACAATATGTTTTGCTTTATGATATCTAGCTAATGTGCTATTCACCTTGGGAAGAATCCAACATTTCATAGTTCGTCTATGTATATTGTAACTCGATATCACTGGATACGAGAGGTATTAGAGGCGAAGGACACGATGTTTGAGAATGTTCATACAAAGGACAATAAAATGGATATGCTCACGAAGGTTTTACCAAGGGAAAATTTTGAGTATTTTAGGGGGTTGTCGGAATAACAAGCTCCTCCACCTAGTTGAGAAGGGAGAGATTTGTTGGTGTTGGAGTGGTTCCCAACCAATATGGAGAATACCCCAAAGTGCGACGATCGTCATCCATGTGCTGAAAAAGATCGAAAAGTCGAAGGCGAAGAATGTGGCTCGATTTGAGCGTGTATCAGAATACAATGGAAAAATAGTATCATAGTCAGAGTTATACCGCTGATATACCAAAGATATATCGGCCTAACACAGTTTCGTTCCATAACCATTCTGATTCAAAGATGACATTTTTGGTATACTGCCGGTATACGGCTACCAGTATATCAAAGGTATACCGATGTCGGATCTGAAGGTCGAAATTGGGTGTTTTATTAATACCGTTGGATCGTAATCAATGGTCCAAATGTTCTCGGAAGTTGGGTGCTACAAATAGGTATTTCTAACCCTAACTCATCATTAAGAGATCAAAGGAGAGCTTTCTCAAGAGAGGAAGAAAGAGATTCAGAATTACGTGGATTGTTTCTAGAAGAGATATTTTCGAGGAGTTCTTCATTGGTTCATCATTGTCATAAAGTCTTCAATAATCTTCGTTATACTTATTGTAATCTATTTTTATCTGACTGAAGTATTATGGTGATCCATGTGGATCGAGGGATAAGTTTGTAGGGAGTTGGTGTATCTTCTTATTCCATAAGTGGAGGTTATTTTGGGTTGGACTCCTATCATTCTATGGTTTTTGTCGTCTGGGTTTTCCACGTAAAAGTTTTGGTGTTTGCATTATACTTTCATTATAATTTTGGAATATTTGGTTCGTGTATTTTTCTGCAGTCCTTATCATGTCCTATCGGTTTGGGGGAACAATTTTTGCATTTTTATTATATATGGAATAGTTACCTTCTTCCATATATATTATATGAACATGAACACAGAGATGGCTCTGAGCTCTGATGATTCTGCAGCTCTAGGACATCGTTTTAGGGTTGCAAGTACAATCCAAAGTGAGGAGCTTGATTTCCAGCAGGAGGATCCCAAGAATATCTCCTCCCTCCAGGAGATAATCCACAGAGGTGGTGGGTCTCTAGTTGTGGCTGAAGAGGGGACAAGCAGAGAATGGTCCACGGTTGTGCGACAGGATCGTAAACTACCGACTCTCTTATTAAATGGCCAATGGCGAGAACCGGGGCTTCTTCTCGGAGGAGTTATGTAGAAGAAGGAACTTGCTTAGAGGAGCAACGGGTGTGGGGCTTCGAGTTCAAAATCCCGTAGTAGAAAAATGGAGGTATGAGCATCGAAGGATGGTGCCAAACAAAAGGCTCCTTCCAATTCTCTCCCTACCGCTAGAAGAGGAGGATAAGATGAGAATGAAGCACCAAGATTGGGGTATCGAATAGAGGACGGGTCCCTACACAAACGTACGAAAGGTGTTTGGTAAATTGCTCCAACCACCTCAAATTCTAATTTTGAAAACCACGCCTATCTCTTGGGGATCTGTGCAAACCAGCGGCTAGCCAAGAAGGTCTAGAGCTCCAATATGTTAAACCAATCTCGATGGATGGAGAGAAGATGGTCGACATAACTGATGATTATCTGACAGAGACATGAGAGTATTGGAAGAAAAAATAGTCTTATATGTCTTGGGCAACCATATATGGGCATCTGTCACGACCCGCTCCGGAATAATCGGGTACCTGTCGGACACGTCCAGCCTTCGTTGTTGGACACGACGAAGTAAGCTGTAACAATGTTAAGGAAAACTCCAAGTCATAATGATATAATCAACACAGCATCTATAAAACGTCCCATACAAGATCACCTCAATCATCCAAGTCTTTTTACAATGTTATCCGGAGACAGATCCGGTAAAATAAAATACAATGGTGAAATAATAAAAAATACAATCTCCAGAAATAAGATAAAACAATGAAGTAAATACTGCAATCTCCATGATGTCCCCAATGCTCATGGCCTCAAGCTCACCTGCAACGTATCCTGTCAGGAAAAGAGCAAAGCACAACCCCGACAAGAAGCACTAAACAAAGTAAACTGAAGTACTGCACAATGAATTATGATACAAGCAATGGAACATGAAACTGTAGTACATGAATAACAATGAAACTATAGTACAAGATCCAGAACAATGAACTAGACTATCAGTATAATATGCATTTGAAATAACTATCAGAATATATGACCGGCTGGGGTAGTACAGGGTACAAGAGCACATGAATAATGGTATGACTTAGAGTCCCACGTCCTAAGCTATTAAATAATGCTTAATTAATTTAGGATTGGTCACATATCTGTAGTATTTCCCTACCCCAATGTACAAGTAAAGAACAATGAACAATGAACGATGAACAATGAACGATGAACGATGAACAATGAACAATGAACAATGAACAATCGTTTGTACAATGTGTCAATATGAGAACATAAAGCAAGACAGAAATACAGTGTAAAAGAGTTCGAGTCGGTGTACTTGCCTTGCTTTGGTTGCACGATAGTAGTAGAGCATGAATGTTCACCTGTTATTTGGTACAATTTTGTTAGGGTTTTAATTAATGACATTAACTAACTATATCCATAAACTAGCTAATGGAAATATCCTAGCTAACAATATTTTAGAAAAATATATATAGCCTTGATAAAATAAATATTAGTATAATACTTAACTATGTTTTAACCAAAATTGTTTTAGAAAATAATTGGAAACTAAACTATTTTCCAAATATTGATACTATCAAAATATTACTAAAGCATTACTAAAGCATTACTAAATCATTTTATAAAATAATACTAACAATTTTAGATATGGTAACATTAATAAAGCATTTTCTATAAAAGTATTATACAATTTACTAATCATATCAATCTAAGGTTATTCATTAAGATTTGTAGCAATATTAATAATGGTAACAATGCTACAAAACACATTTATTTATACTAGCAAGATCATATAACATTTTAGAATCACTATAATTTTAATGAGGAAAATATAACTGATAACTACACTAACAATTGATAGAAATATTGCTAATCAAAACCCAGCCCAAGTGACAGTCCATCCATATAACAATTAATTCTCTGGCCCAAGACCATCCCAACTTCCAATTTGTTGCAGAAAAACTATTCTCCTTACTAACTTAACAATCCAGCCCAGGGCCATGGTCATCTTTACTACTGCTACTGCTGTAATTAATCACTTCATAAACTCCTTAAAAAAATACCAAGCCCATGCTTCACTTAAACTGTTGGCCCGGCCTAACATTCCCTTCTCAAACCCGACCCAATTAAATTACTGCTGCTGTCAAGTTCTAATAAAACTCCACATTAAAAGCCACTCCATCACAGTTGGACAACTGTGAGTTGAATTAGGAAATCTTCATGGTGACTCTTCAATTTCGAATAGTTTCTGGACCACGACTCTCTATCCAAAGGGTCACACTTAAACCACCATGGTCAACCGACTCTTCAAAATTTGAAAAGACAAAAGCTGACCGACCCATAATTGAAAGCAACGAGAAAGGAAATAAAATGAAACCAACACTCAACAAAACCTCACTCCAACTCTTCTCAGCCGAAAACCAAATCTCGTCTCCTCAAATTTGACAAGACAACTCATGCCTCTCCATCATCTTACATGAATAAAACCTATCAATTCTCTAACCATCAGCCAGCCCAGCAATATTACACTCAACTCTTTTCTCTTCAAATACTACTCTCAGCCGCACACTTCATCCCCTTCCTCCCAACTTCAGCTATATAAACCCTAATCTAAACTCCTTCTCACAACATCTCCTACATGTAGGAACGAAATCGTAAAGCACAATACTCTAGGGGGGGTGAATAGAGTTGGCAGCGGAAAAATACTAATTAAAAAATGTTAGCAGCAAGATCACAGAATAATAATCACAACTAAATAATGTAAAGGCAGAGATAAGAAAGCAAACGAAAAGACAGCGATGTATACTGGTTTCCCTCCGTTGAGGACTAATCCAGTCGGTAGAACTTTTGCTACCAGTTGAATCCACTATTGACAAAACCGTAAATTTTCTTACGAAGTCCTTGCAACTTCTACAACGCGAGCTTTGATACGAAGAACTCGTCCAACTTCAATTTTGAAGAGTTGAATCTTCTATCAAGCCTCTGATTACAATCACTCTAAAACTTCTAGACCGCACCGTACTGGCAAATCGACTAGAGGATTGTAATTGGCTTGGGATCTGAAATTTGAAGCTCGAGAAAACTCTTTGGAAGACTGAAAGCTTTTTAGAAGAGAGAAGATTGAAAGTGAATGAGTGAGTTGAAATGATCGAAATCCTTCTCTATTTATAGGAATTCCAAAGACAGAATTCTGGCAGAATTTGGGCAGAATTCGGGCAGAACTCGATGAGGAAATCTCGGTCAAATCCGCAACTGCAGGAGGACCAAGTTCCAAAGAATTCAAAAATCAAAACGGTCACTAACCGAACTCTGGCCGAACTCTGGCCGAACTCTGTCAGGGTTAGGTTAGGTTTTTAAAATTAGTTTTTGGGGATTTTTAAAAACCTTTTTGAAAACCTTTTTGAAGCTTTTGTTAATATGAATGTTTTTGAAAACTAAGGATATTTTAAAAAACATTTTGAAATCATTTTGGAATAGCCTATTTGCCAGTACGACTCGGTGTACAACGTATTCTTAGACTCAATAAAATGAAAAATACATTGCTCAAAGAAATACAGACTCGAACAGGCAAACATTGCTTCGGTCTTGAACTGAGTAGATAGCTGTTCTTGATCATGTCCAAGAGTCCGAGAAATCCTGAATAGCTTCATATATCCAGACAGAGTTTGATCAATTATTAAAATCAGTTTGACCATATGACCAATGGGCCAACAATCTCTCCCATTTTGATAATTGACAAACTATGAATGATATAACATCTTTGCTTGGAATAAAAATCAAAAATAGTAAAATTGTTCATATTCCTGCATTTTCTCAAAAAGAATGTTAGATCCTTTATTTTCTCCCTCGTTGTCACTTAGCAAAATAATTGCAAAAGAGAAAAAAAACTCTCCCGCAATCAATGCATAAGCAACAAACAGTGAAGAAACACAAAATAAAAAATATAAAAAATTATGACAGATGGTAGAGACAGTAAAAAATAACATCACATGCATGTATTTGTCTCAGGCAGTTAATAACAGAAAATTATTTCACAGGCTATAAATAAGTAAATAAACTGATGTGAAACATAAACTACGCATCTCATAAAGATAAAAAGATCTCCAAGAGACATAAAAAAATATCCAGTAAAAGTCCTCAAAAATACTGAATAATAAAGTCTAAAGGCAGAAACTTGGAATGTCGGAGCATTTCCAAGTATACAGTAGGTAATGTCTAAGTCTCAAAAATAAACTAATATATCACAACTCCTCCTCCTCCTCATCATCATCATCAGCATGACCGGCATGTCCAGAAGGACCAGCTGCAGAGGTACCAGCTCCAGAAGGATGAGGAGGAGCGCCAGTGTAAAACTCACCGACATAGTCTCGAGGAGCACGGTCAGAACGGTACCAATCATATGCGTTACCGGGCTGAAAATAGGCATGAACAGCCTCATCCTCACAGCGGTAACCAGAGAAGGCTGGATCTCTAGGAATAGAACCGACAGAATGTCCAGTCTGGGCGAATCGGAGATCAGCGAGAGAATTCGCTATCGCCTGATAACGAGTGACATCGCGGAACTAATGCTCGCGAGCCATATCCATCATCGAGACGTGCAAATCCGAAAGGTGCTGGTGTATGCCCTCAAAAGTCATGGCATACTGCTGAGTAGGTGGAGGAGGTGGAGCAGTAACAGGAGCAGTAGGAGGAGCAGTAGCAGTCATACTACGACGAGATAACTTCAGAAACTTGGGCTCAGGGTCTTGAGTACAAGTTGACAAATCAATATCGAAACGCTGGAAGATGCGTGGAAGAATCATCGCATAAGAGAGATTTCTATCTCTTGCACGACAATGTCCCATCATCTGGATAATGGTCTTAGGGGCAGAAAATGGAATCCCCTTAAGAATGTGATACATAGCAGATAATTCAAGAGATGTGACATCATCCTTTGAAGTAGACTTCGGAAGGATAGTGGAGTAAATAATGCGGTGCAATTCATAATTAAACAAGTTCAAGTTGTTTGCCTTGAACTTTCCAGAGCGAACTCGATCAGGTGCACAGAGTTCTGCTTTGAAACTAGTAAGTGTCGTACCATCGGGGAATTCAAATTCAGTGATATGAACAAGCGGTTCACCTTCGTTGGGAATACCATGGATTTTTGCTAAGAGGATATCATTGAAATTGATATCTAGTCCGCCAACACGAGTACTTACGTCAAACGTGTTTAATATGATATTGCAGTAGAATAGTCTAATGGCATTAGTTGCTACTGGGAAACAAAGTTTAACAAAATATTGTAACCCTAATGCCTCAAAATAAGGGCGGTGTTCTGGAAATACAGTCCACTTGATAGGAGCGCCTGTGCATATGGATCTCATGGAGAAGTCTCCATACCACAGTAGGGCTTGATCTAGGGTTTGAAAGTAAAACCCGTCGAACGCGCCATCGCTAGATTGGACTGGCGAAAAGAGAAAATCCGTAGGTGGATTCGAAGATGAACCTTTCTCACTAGGATTGGTTGTCTTCTTCCTCTTGAAGGGGTTAAATCGCTTAGGTGCCATTTGTGCAATAAAATTAAATATGCACGAAATTGAAAGGAGGGGAAATACAAAGTTATACCTCCCGAGATTCGAATATGTTGTAGAGAACAACGAACTCCGCACGAATCCAAAGTTTGGATTGATTTTACCACGTGGATTAGAAGAGAAGGAGTGGTAAAGAACTAGGGTTTTAGATCTTTTCGCACGGCTGCTGTGCTGTTTTGATGGAGTTTAGAAGCAATGAAGAAGAAAGGCTCTCGGGTTCTGGTTATATAACCTGATACCCTAACCAAACTCGGGCCGAATTCGGTCCGAAGTCTGGCCGAATTCGCCTGGGGTTAGTTTGGGACACTTTCTTTTTCATTGGCTCATTTCAAATATTTAATTCAAAGATTAGTAATTTTAACCTTCAATTAATATAATTAATATTATTTTATAAATTAAATTTCGTTACACAGCGACTGTTTCAGATTAGCTGTAGGAGTACTGTCCCAGTTGGCGGAGGTTCACCGGGGAACTCTTAAATACCGCTTCGCTTCAACCGTAGTTGTGGTGACAGACAGACTCTTTATTGGCTTGTCTCTAACACAGTTTTTATATATTGAAATAAAATCATAAAATAAAATTAATTAACATTATTGACGTCCAAAATTCCTAATTTTTGACATAAATAATTGAAACGATCTTCTGCTAGAGGTTTTGTAAAAATATCAGCCAATTGATTCTCAGTATCTATGTACACAAGGTCAATATCTCCATTTTGATGATGATCTCTAAGAAAATGATGTCGGATCTCGATATGCTTAGTACGAGAATGACATACTGGATTCTTAGTCAAATTAATAGTGCTCGTGTTATCACAGAAAATGAAAATGTATGAGTAAAATAAATCATAGTCTTTTAAGGTTTGTTTCATCCACAAAATCTGAGCACAACAACGTCCTGCGGCGATATACTCAGCCTCTGTTGTTGATAGGGCTACAGAATTTTGCTTTTTACTAAACTATGAGACTAAAGCCTTGCCTAAGAAATGACATGTGCCACTGGTACTTTTTCTATCAACTTTGCATCCAGCAAAATCTACATCCGAGTAACCAATAAGGTCAAAGGACTTAGTTTTGGGATACCATAAGCCAACAGAAGAAGAGCCCTTAAGGTATCGAAAGATACGCTTAACTGCGCACAGATGTGATTTCTTTGGATTAGCTTGAAAACGTGCACACAGGCAAACACTAAACATAATATCTGGACGACTAGCAGTTAAATAAAGTAAACTACTGATCATACCTCGATACTTACGTGTGTCGACCGGCTTACCTTGTTCATCAATATCAAGCTTTATTGAAGTTACCATCGGAGTGCCAATAGGTTTGACATTGTCCAGATTAAACTTCTTTAGCAAATCTTTTGTGTACTTGGCTTGATTTATGAATGTCCCATTGTCAGTTTGTTTGATTTGCAGTCCGAGAAAGAATTTCAGCTCTCCCATCATGCTCATCTCAAATTCATTCTGCATACACTTAGAGAATTCTTGACACAGAGATTTATCAGTATATCCAAATATAATATCATCAACATAGACTTGTATTAAGAGAAGCTTGCCATTAAAAGACTTAATAAAAAGTGTAGTGTCAACCTTGCCTTCTGAAAAACCGTTGTCAAGTAGGAAAGAGCTTAGACGATCATACCAAGCACGAGGGGCTTGTTTTAAACTGTACAAAGCTTTCTTCAACTTGAAAACATGATCAGGGTTTTTAAAATCTGTGAAACCTGGAGGTTGTGCTACAAAAAATTCTTCTTTTATAAAATCATTTAAAAATACACTCTTGACATCTATTTGAAATAATTTGAAATTATGAAAACATGTAAATGCACATAACATGCGAATAGATTCTAATCTAGCAACTGGGACATAAGTCTCATCGTAGTCGATACCTTCTTTCTGATTGTATCCTTGAGTTACGAGTTGAGCCTTATTACGAGTCACTAAACCATTCTCATTCAGTTTATTTCGGAATACCCAACGGGTGCCAATGACCGGATGATCAATAGGCTTGAGAACAAGTTCCCAAACTTGATTCCGTTCAAATTGGTTTAATTCCTCTTGCATAGCATCTATCCAAAAACTATCACTACATGCTTCATCAATAGTTTTGGGTTCTATCTGTGAAATGAATGCAACACTAGAAACAATATTTCTACTGGATGTATGAGTACTTACACCTTTGGTAATATCACCAATTACCAAATCCTTTGGATGATCAGCCGTAAATTTCAATCGTTTCGACAGACTCTGAAGGTAGCTGGTTCCTGGATCTTCTCTAGGAGGATCAGCTAGTGCCGAGTTTGGTTGAGAATCAGCTTTTGTTGAGCTTGGTACAATTAGATCTTCGTCATTGTCATCGATAGTCATTTGATTCAGTTCATCAAAAGTGACGTTGATTGACTCTTCGATGATCATGGTTCGTTTGTTGAAGACTCTGTATCCTTTGCTCTTGGCCGCATAACCTAAAAATATACCTTCATCGGTCTTTTCGTCAAACTTTCCCAAATTGTCTTTTGTATTAAGAATAAAGCACTTACAACCAAATATTCTAAAATATGAAACTGATGAAATTCTATCAAACTATAACTCAAATGGAGTCTTCTTCGATTTGGGTCGAATTAGAACTCTATTGAGAACAAAACAAGTTGTATTGACAGCTTCAGCCCAGAAATATTTGGGTAGACTAAACTGGTTTAACATTACTCTGGCCATCTCGGATAGAGTTCTGTTCTTACGTTCCATAACTCCATTTTGTTGTGGAGTCCTAGGACAGAAGAACTCGTGTACAAAACCGTGTGTGTCACAAAATTGCTCAAACTCTGCATTTTCGAATTCGCCACCATGATCGCTTCTAATACGAGTGATCATATAACCTTTTTCATTCTGTACTTTCTTGCAAAAGGCGACAAATTTGGATAATGCATCATTCTTGCGTGTCAAGAAGTATACCCATGTGTATCTAGAGTAATCATCTACAATTACAAAAGCATAAAGCTTACCTCCGAGGCTAGCAACTCTGCTAGGACCAAATAAGTCCACATGTAGCAATTATAGAGGTCTAGTCGTACATACGGCATTTACTGACTTGAATGTGGATCTGGTAGCTTTGTTCTTTTCACATTGGCTGCATACCGAATCCTTCTTGAATGTTATGTCTGGTAAACCGCGTACAAGCTTCTTCGTGGATAATCTTGAGATTGTGTCCATGTTTGCGTGACCGAGTTTCATATGCCACAGATGACTCTCATCACTTTTAGCCATTAAGCATCTACCTGAAATGTTAGTTTCTTCCAACAAATAGAAAACATATATGTTGTCTTCCCTGATACCTTCAACGATAGTACTACCAGTTGAGCTATCAACTATAGTACATTTGTCTTTGCCAAAGTTGATGCCATAACCATGATCAGCTAGATGACTTACGCTGAGTAGATTATGTTTCAACTCGGTAACCAGACAGACATCCTTAATCACCGGATATGGAGACTTACCAACATCACCGATACCAATGATATACCCTTTCAAGTTATTACCGAAGGAAACATAACCTTCCTTCTTCTTCTTCGACAGTGTTGCAAATAATGTAGCGTCACCGGTCATATGCCGTGAACAACCGCTGTCGAAGATCCATTTGCTTTTAGCATGTGAAAGGTGTTCCACTTACAAAACAGTTTGCAGATAAAACTTTTGGTACCCATTTCTTGTAGGGTCCTGAAATGTTAGCTTTTGGTATCCATGCATAAATATTTAAATCAACAAGCTTTCTGATTCTACATGCAAAAAAAATATGACTAATGTGGCCACAATAATGACATTGTGCATGTTTAGTGTTGAAAGCTGAGTGATGTGCACGGTTGGTAGGTTTAGGTTTTCTAGTATAGAAGAAAGCATACCTATAATCCTGTTTGGGCTTAACCTTTTGGGGTAAAGGTTTGATAGGGTTAGATCTGACAGTGTTTGGCTTGGGAATATTCCGATTTTTCGGTAAGTGACACGTGTTAGGGTAGGAAGCAGCAGTCTCAGGCTATTTTTCTAACCTAATTTTCAATCTTTTGGAAGTGTCATACAACTTAGTATAATCAGAAGTGAGTGTTTCCATTCTGATTTGTGCACTTTGAAGACTTTTCATCTCTTTAGAAAGTTATTCTTTCAGTTGGTCAATAACCTTGTCTTTCTCTTCAGATGACTTGGTAGTCTCGTGTAATAAGAGCTTAATAGAGGAAAGCTCACTAGATTCACTAACATTATTTCTAACCTCAGCTAGTAGGTCGGTAAGTCTTCCTATTTCACCTTTGTACTCTTTGAGTACCTTCTTAGAGGTCTGATATTTGCTACGCAGTTTCCTGTAATCACTTATCAGTTCACTGAAGGCATCTCCTAATTGCTCAAAGGTGAAGTCATCATATGTATCAACTACAGGTTCAGTAGGTACCTGATCGGATGCCATAAAGCATACGTTTGCAGCGTCTTCTGATTGTTCATCTTCTGAGTCGCTGGCTTCACTTTCATGCCATATGCTGGTGTTGGCATATCTCCGAGATGTTGATCTCTTCAGGTTCCCTTTTTCATACCTGTTGCTCTTCTTGCTTGATGATGAGTTTGTAGGACAATCCTTCTTCATGTGTCCCTTCTTCTTGCAGCCGTAGCACACAGCATCATCTTGATACCAGTTTTTGCTGCTATTGTTTTCTTTGGCTTTCTTCTCATATCTCATGAATCTTTTGAATTTCCTTGCTAGGAGTGCTTGATCTTCAGCATCAGATTTACTGCTGTCTGAATTACCTTCAGCAGCTTTTCTGTGCTGAGCCTTGAAGGCGATTGTCTTCTCCTTTGGTGCAGGCTCTTCAAAATCTTATAGCTCCAGTTCATGAGTGAGTAGCTTACCCATGAGTACTTCGAGGGACATAGTTGTAAGGTCGTTCCCTTCAATGATCGCAGTAGCCTTTGGAATCCAGTTCTTGGTAAGTGCTCGCAGGAGTTTGCGAATCTTTTCATGGTTACTGTAATCTTTGCCTAGGAAGGACAAAGGATTTACAATATCCAAGAATCTTTCGAACATCTGAGTAACTGTTTCGTTGGGCTTCATCTTGAACACCTCATACTCTTGAGTAAGTCTGCTGACTTTTGATTCTTTGACTTGAGTCGTGCCTTCATGTGTGACTTCAAGAAGCTTCCACACTTCATTAGCAGTTGTGCAGATAGATACCCTGTTAAATTCAGTTATGTCTAAAGCACAAAATAAAGCGTTAATAGCACGTGCGTCAAGACTGGCCTTTTTTTTTTCTTCCTCTGTATATCTATTATGGGGTTTTTCAACTAAAACTCCATCAACATTTATATGAGGTGGCTTTTGATAGCCATCAATAACAATAGACCATAAATCAAAGTCAAGTGATTTCAAGAAGAAACTCATCCGTGTTTTCTAATAGGTATAGTTCGTACCATCAAACAGTGGAGGTCTGTTTGTGGCCTGGCCTTCACTTGTGAATTTCACAGTTGCCATGTATTGTGCTGTGATCTATATAACAATTAATTAAATAAATAATAATTGCAATGTTACCTTGCTTTACCTATAACACCCGCTCTGATACCAATTGTAGGAACGAAATCGTAAAGCACAATACTCTAGAGGGGGGTGAATAGAGTTGGCAGCGGAAAAATGCTAATTAAAAAATGTTAGCAGGAAGATCACAGAATAATAATCACAACTATATGTAAAGGCAGAGATAAGAAAGCAAACGCAAAGACAACGATGTATACTGGTTTTCCTCTGTTGAGGACTAATCCAGTCGGTAGAACTCTTGCTACCAGTTGAATCCACTATTGGCAAAACCGTAAGTTTTCTTACGAAGTTCTTGCAACTTCTACAACGCGAGCTTTGATACGACGAACTCGTCCAACTTCAATTTTGAAGAGTTGAATCTTCTATCAAGCCTCTGATTACAATCACTCTGAAACTTCTAGACCACACCGTACTGGCAAATCGACTAGAGGATTGTAATTGGCTTGGGATCTGAAATTTGAAGCTCGAGAAAACTCTTTGGAAGACTGAAAGCTTTTTAGAAGAGAGAAGATTGAAAGTGAATGAGTGAGTTGAAATGATCGAAATCCTTCTCTATTTATAGGAATTCCAAAGACAGAATTCTGGCAGAATTCGGGCAGAATTCGGACAGAACTCGATGAGAAAATCTCGGTCAAATCCGCAACTGCAGGAGGACCAAGTTCCAAAGAATTCAAAAATCAAAACGGCCACTAATCGAACTCTGGCCGAACTCTGGCCGAGTTCTGTCAGGGTTAGGTTAGGTTTCTAAAATTAGTTTTTGGGGATTTTTGAAAACCTTTTTGAAAACCTTTTTGAAGCTTTTGTTAATATGAATGTTTTTCAAAACTAAGGATATTTTAAAAAACATTTTGAAATTATTTTGGAATAGCCTATTTGCCAGTACGACTCGGTGTACAACGTATTCCTAGACTCAATAAAATAAAAAATACATTGCTCAAAGAAATACAGACTCGAACAGGCAAACATTGCTTCGGTCTTGAACTGAGTAGATAGCTGTTCTTGATCATGTCCAAGAGTCCGAGATATCCTGACTAGCTTCATATATCCAGACAGAGTTTGATCAATTATTAAAATCAGTTTGACCATATGACCAATGGGCCAACACTACAAACCCTAGCTAGGAAATAGATGTCACGACCCGCACCCACCGTGATGGTACGAGAACGTAACAACGCCCAGCCTATGCCACAGTGTCGACGGTAGAACGCTGTTCTAGGTCATGAACTATAACTACATAACATAAAATATACTCTCCAGAAGGAGGCCAACACCGAGATACAACTCAATTACAATCTAAGGTAGAATGTAGCATGATGGAAATAGATAAGAAATCATCAACTGAGGTACAGCAGAAATGGAATACAAGTCTCATCATCTCTAAAATATACGACTCTGAAAATAAAGACAACAGCTAAGCATGAAAAGAAGGAACAGTCTAAGCTATCTACACTATACAAGGTATCATCCTGAGCAGCTGCCTGAACCTCCCCAGGGGTCCAGGTCGCGAGTGTCAACTAGGCAAACTCCAAGTAAGGGTGCAGGGTTCCTCATCATCCTCTGTAAAATTTTCAACAGGTCCAGTCAGGACGGGAGCGAGCACAAAACATCTCACGTAGTTCATATCATGTTAGAAAATATAAAGCATGCAATAGAGTAAGGTACATGAAATGCTGAAAGAAAGAAGTATATAAAAAATAGTAGAGATTTGATAACAGAAAATATCTAAATATGATAAGTAAGAACTGTAAGCCTACTGTGATTTAGAGTACAATATGGTTATGTAACGGGTTAGGTTGTACAATAAAATGGGACTCCTTTGTACGTGAGTGTACAATGGACATATACAATTTCTTATACAATAGGATTGATCACATAACCACTTCTACTCTCCCTCCCCAATCAATACACAAGGATCCAATTCAGTTACGTTACCTTATACAATGGCTTGTACAATGGCTTGTACAATGGCTCAATATGATAATGAGAGTACAATATGCACAATGAGTGTACAATGATAAGGGTATTCAATAAATACAATATGTAAGTGAAACGCACATCACAATATGTATTTAGTGAATACAAGGAGATAATATCTCAGAAGAAGATCCGTATAGTACCAATCCGTGATAATGATCGTGTCAGCATGAAGTATAGTAATCTAGAGCAAGAATATAAATCCAGACAAGTATGAAACGGTCAGAGAATGTACTCGCCTCGAATCTGAATGTCTGAAGTAAATATACTGTCCGAGATGAGGTACCTGACTCCTAGTTAGAGCAACACAAGTCAAGATGTGTACAGGAGATGATAAATGTAATCTACGATACATCTGCATGCTGTCTAGGTCAAACTAGACTAAAGTCAACACTTGGTCAACTCTAGTCAACCACACTAGTCAAACTAGGTCAACCTAACCCAGAAAAGTCTTACTAGGCCTAACCAAGGCTATCCTGGCAATCACACACCAATCACGAGGCTATACAAGCCAAACACAAGCCATCACATTCAATATTATACATAAGAGAAAGGAAGCTAGCATGTAAAGCTATATGTGTGTGTGAACATGGAGGTGTATATGAAAAGAGAAATCAACACTAGTTATGAGTTTACACTACATATGGCACAAAGCTAACACATCTACATTACACATGTATTATACTTAACATGCATGGCTACAAGTATACATCTATATACATTAGAGTAGAGACTATTTAAGTTATAACTAACATGCATCTATACTTTACATAAATCTATATATATTATAGCAATCATTTAGAGAAGGGTTACATGGCATGGTGGTTGATATAGAGTGGGCTGTCCTTGTACAGAGGGTGAAGCTCATTCTCAGTTTAGTTCCACATTTACATATAAACTAAAGTGAGCTATCCCATAAACTGGTGTAACTAACCACATAAAATGAACCATGTTATCTGAAATCTGCCATTAAGCCAACATCCCATATGCATACAGATCATGCATTGTCTAATACTGAAAGTAACTAACATTTCGAATTAAGGGGTTGAAGGTTAACATTACATTCATAGACATTCCACTATATTGAAAACTGAAATTGACTTGGCAATAGAAAAAGGAAGGTATATATGCTTACATGGACAGTTCAGTGTTCGAACAACCTAAAATGAACTAACATTCAATCTAAATATCAGCTATGCATTGGTTCTATGTCTACATATAAAATCTGATATTGCATTTACAATATTTATACATTATGCATTCATATCTATCATTTCATATATACCTTGCATTTATATCTAGCATTTATTATATACTTTCATGCATGCATTGTATATCATTCTTTCATTCATGCATTGCTTACATATATTATATTAATTGCATTCCTAGATGCTTGCATTCAACCATATATATACATTAATATAAAGAGGATATATATATCACATATATATCATTTCATTCATCTAACATATCATGCATTACATACTCTATATTCATTTAATATCCATACTACATAGGCTCATATGTTACACAAAATGCATATATCGTATAGTCACTCTTTTACTTAAAACCAATACTGTACCAATTGGACATTCACTAAATTCTAGGATTAAAATATGTTGTAGTACTTCATGTTAGCTTTCGAAACTTCAACGGATCGCATTTTTGTGTCCGGAAGCTCCCGGAATCGCAAAAACACCGAGAACATGTTTGTCTTTCGTACAGCTGACTCTCAAATAATTCTCCAGAAAGTTACAGAAAGAATTAGACCTATTAATACATGTTTTTTGAAATCTAACTTCAATACGCTTCTTTTAAAAAAAAACGGAAGATTAAACCGAGCTTTGAGCTAGAAGTTATGCCATTTCTAAGTTAGGGCTGAAATTAAAACGTGGATAAAAATTATGACGGATTTGGGTAGTTTGAGACAAAAGACACAAGTATATAACATAATATATCAAGAACTCACTCTCTAGACTATATATATATATATATATATCTATATATATTATATATATATAATATATATATATATATATATGAGACACTATAGAACACATCTCCAATACAAAAATATGAGATTAAACATGGTAATATTCCTTCATATAAACAACACATAGTGTGTCCAAATTTGGG
>JANAVB010010658.1:0-87032 GCA_029216955.1 Iris pallida
AGTAGGATTAGATTTAGGTTTGTTTGTTTGTGATTTTTGATCATGTTTGTTTATTATAATTAATTGAGACCTTGCTTGTGATTAGGTCGGAGACCAGGTTTTCTTAAGGATATCTCCGACTCGTGGTACGATACGTTTTGGTGGAGGCGGGAAGCTTAGCCCGCGCTTCATCGGCCCTTTCGTTATCAGCGGGAGAGTCGGTGATGTTGCATACAGGCTAGACTTGCCGCCTGTACTAGTAGGGGTCCACAACGTATTTTATGTATCATAGTTGAGACGGTACGTGGCTGACCCTAGCCATGTGCTCGATCATTCAGAGATAGAGGTTGGGCCTTCTCTCAGCTATCCAGAGCAGCCAGTGGAGATTCTGGATCGACGGAAGAAGGTTCTGAGGAACCAGGTGATACCCTTGGTACGCGTCACATGGACGCATCATTCTCCAGGAGAGTCTACCTGGGAGCGGGAGGATGAGATGTGCGAGCGCTACCCTTATCTTTTTGGACCGTGAGGTATACTTTCTATCCTTCTCATCAGTTGTTTTCGCCTTTCAATTTTGAGGACGAAATTCTTTTAAGGAGGGTAGATTTGTCACTACCACATTTTTAGTTTAAGGGTATTTTTTGACATTTTTGGGGTAATTTAAATTTATTAGAATTTATTTGAATTTATGGGAATTTTTAGAAATTATTTTGGAATTGTTTGAATGAGGGTTGACTAGGTTGACTTTGACTAGCTTTGACTTTGTGACCTAACCCTAGTTAAGTTGGACTTGACTAGATATGATATCCTAGGTTAAGTTAATTTAACCATACTCTAGTTAGGGAAACCAATTAGGAATTTTGAGATTTGAATGGAAGGATTTTGACCACAAGTCATGACTTGTGATTTTAAGTCACTGATTTATGCCTAAGCCCAAAGCCCATTAGCCAAGTGCCCAAACCCTAACCCAAACAATTTGTCCAGCCAACTTAATCCTCCTAGGGATTCCCCCTTATAAATAATCTCTTAGAATTTAGGGCTAGCCTCTTTAGGAAGGAGCAAGTTTAGAAAGAGGTATTTTCCCTACTTCAAAAATCCCTAGAAAATCCATTTTACCTCCTTTTTAATTCAAACAAATTGCAATAGGTTTTAATTTGAGTATTCTTGCTGTTGTTACAATTTATTCTCAGATTCAAATTAATTTGGAGGAGTTTCACCATCAAGAGGAGCATCTCTCTTTAGAGTTTTTTTGGGGGTTTTAATACATTGAGGTAACTTCCTATTCTCACCATAGAATCCTGAGATTTTTGCATCATTAGGGAGCCCTAGACCTAACCTAACAGTAGGAATAGGAAACCCTAAGATTTCGTGTCCTTTCGTGTCCAAACTGGACACGTATCAGTGCCTATCTTTTTGTGTTTGTGGAAATGCCATAGTGGGACTTTTTGTATTATTTTCGAAATGTTTTTGAATGAAAATTTGCTATTCAGTGTCGCTTACATGACTCTTGTGCCCTGAGATGGATTCGTGCACGTGTCGTGTCGTGTCATTTTGGACACGGGGACACGCTCGCGCGCGCTCGGGACAGCATGCCCTGCTGTTCGGGGGTTGTGCCGGACACGACACGACGAGTCTTGACACGAGATTTTGGGGAAGTCTCGGGGCACCCACTGACACTCCATGTGTCAAATTTTGTGGGCCCATGTGGCGTATCGAGGAAGAAATCCTCGACGCACGAGAATTTGCCTGTGCAGTGCGCACGTGTATTCGAGCACTGATACGCACGTATAAGTCGGACACGCGGACACTAGGACACGGTGCAGGTAGACCTAGTCCTAGCCCTAGTATAGGTGTACACGTGTGCACGAGCACGTGGCCTAATTCGTGCTGTGTCGTGTGCACGACACGCGTGCACACGTGCACGACACAGTGCACTGAAACAGTACATGTGTGCACTGTTTCGTGTCCTGATTTATTTGGACACGTTTGTGTCCTTTTGTTTGGATACAAACACCACATATAGCATGTATGCATTGTATATTTAAATTACCAACTCTTTATTTTGGTTTTTAATGTTTTTTTATTAGTTAATTTCCAATTTCCCAATTTAGGATACTAAGTACCCATTTTCTGTTTCCAGTTTTTAAAATCCAATTTGGACACCCTTTTAACCTTTTATTACTGCCTAAACATTGGTTTTAGTACCAGTTATTGTTCCCCTATGTGTTTACTAGCTATGTGTCAGTTTTTGTGTGATTTGGTGGTGTGTGGGAATCAATATGGGGATGTATGAAAACTGGAAACTAAGTTTCAGTTTTCTGATTTGGGATTGTTTTCTTTTGTTTTGATTTTGCTGAGAATTCCCCTTCTTTACTGATTTCTGTGTATTGTCTCTCTTTTCCTGTTTACTCTAACACAAAATTCCTATTCCGTACACACCCTCACATGACACTATTCACTCTCAAACATTTCTCACACACACAAACATTACACCACACACACATTGCTCTCTAGTATTCACTCACTCTCTCATTCACCATATGCACACACACACACACACAGGGTCCTGTCATATTGGACAGCCCTCACTCACTCTTGCACTCTCTCACTCTCTACACTCACACATACACTTATGCTCTCTCCTCTACTATATCATGAAAGCCTAGTTATATTTGTATATGTATTATGTAGATATGTGGATACATTTGTAGGTACCTTATATATGATAATATGTGAGATGAATATATATAGGGTAATGTATATCTATTGTATATGTATTATAACCTATAGTAAGGTATGTAATATAGATATCTATGTGAATGTGCCTATACCCATGTATAGGTATATAGGTAACCTAATGCTAGTGTATGTCTATGATTGTGTTAGATAATATATCTTATGTGTAGTATTTTTTTGGGTGAGATAATGACATATAGCCTTGTGTTAGGGGTGGCTTATAGGCATGATACAGCCTATGGCATATATGTGAGTCTGTTTGCCTAGAAAGTCTAGAATGGTCTTGTATAGCTTATTTAGACCTAGAATAGACTAGTGTAGACTAGTTGACCTAAGTTAGACTTGGTTAACCTAGTTTGACCATAGTTGACTTAGGTTTGACTTCTTGGTTGACCAAGAGTTGACTTTGGCCTAGATTGACCTAGAATCATGTAGAATGCATAGTAGGACTTCATTTTACCATTTTGGACTTGTTGTGACTTGTGCTGTTCTGATTAGGAGCCAGACACCACTCCTCGGACAGTACTTTCATATTGGACACTCAGATATCAGGCGAGTACATTCTCTGATCATTTCATATCCTGCTTAGAATTATTTCCTGCATTAAATTACTTTACTTGTGCTGTCATGACATTATTACGGATTGGTACTATATGGATCTCTTCATACGATGTTATCCCCCTCGGGAGCATCGAATACATTGTGTCATGTGCGTTTCACTTTCATCATGTACCCCTGTGCTTTCACCATACATGTACACTCTTGTGAACCATGTACTCTCATGTTCACAGAGCCCTCATGTATACTATCATGTGCACCCTTTTATGGGCTCCATGTGATATCATGTACAATAACATAACCTGCTTAGATCCTTGTGTATTGATTGGAGAAAACGGGAGAGTGCTAGTAGTCATGTGAACAATTCTATAGTAGTGTAGATCATTTACAACTCTTTAGTGTAGATCATGTACAATTCTGTCCTGTTCATATGTGCTATCCTATACTCTGACACACTAGCCACTGTTAGTTCCTTACTTATAGTAGATATTTCTATTACAGTTCTCTCTCTGTGTTTACATACTGTATTCTTCAGCACCTGTATCTTACTTTACTGCATGATTATATTTTCTAACCTGCTATGAACTGTTGAGATGTACTGTACTCGCTTCTGTCCTGACTGGACCTGTTGAAAATATTACAGAGGACGAGGAGGAGGCCTGCCTGGATACTTACTATGGGGCAGCCTTAGATGACACTTGCGAGCTGGACCCTCAGGAGGACGCAGCTCTAGCTGAGGATATCACCCCCATTGCCTAGACTAGATTAGTTAGGCTTATCTTACTTTATGTAGTCTTGTGACATGTTTTAGCTAGACTTTATTCTGAGTTCTGAGTTGTATATTCTTTCATTCTGTATCTGAGACCATGTACTTCTGGATATTGCTGGGATTATCTTAGACTACTTATCATCTATTTTCCTTGAGTTCTATTTCATATTGTGCTATCTCTTCCTTAGATGTGATTGAGTTTATTACTGCTATGTCACCCCCATTCGGGGAGTATAAACTGTTTAGAGATATACTGCTAGATGTATGTTGACCTAGGACAGCGTTCTACCGCCGACACCGCGGCGTAGGCTGGACGTACCCACGTCTCCCTTATTCTATGGTGCGGGTCGTGATAACTCTAAAGTCTATATCTCAAAGTAAAGCTAAGTAATCTAAACCTGAAGCCTCAAGCTAAGCCTCATCCTGCTCAGCTAAATCCTGGGCTCTGGCCCATAGAGTAGAACAATGTCCTGCAAGCATACCTGCAACATATCCTATTCAGGAGCGGAGCAAAGTACAGTTCTAGGTGATGAAACATGAACATGACATGAACAGAGTACAGGAGTACAGGAAATGAAATACAGGAATGAACATGAAAGTACAAGAAATGAGTATAGGAACTATAGTACATGAATGTAAAGTACAGGAAATGAGTACAAGAACTATAGTACATGAATATAAAGTACAGAAACATATAAAGTACAGGAAATGTAATGTACAGGAATGAAACTATAATCCTGTAGTACCAGACATGATAAGTGCACAATATCGAAATACATCTAGTCCATGTGACCGGCTGGGGTGAGTACAGGAGCATGCACAGGAGTACATAAATATGGTACGACTTAGGACCCGCGTGCACAGTGCGAGGCCTAAGCTAGGTACAGGAATATATAGTAACCGGGATTGGTCACATGGCTAGTGTATTTCCCCACCCGACACTAATAAGTACAAGGACAAGGGTACAGGAATACAGGGGTACATGAATATCGTGCCATGACGTGTCACAAGAAAGGTACAAGAATATAAATGTACAAAACCGTAGAAAAGTACTTGCCTTGCTCCAGGAAAGTACGGGTGAAGATCGGAGCTAGATGTCCTCCTGTTATGAAATGATTTTACAAGTTGATTAATTTAACAATCACTAGTTAAGTATTTCTAACTAAAAGGTCAAACTATATTTTCCTTAGTTTACTCCTTATATATAAACCAATAATCCATCTACAAGTTATGATACCATATTAATCTTATAAACTATACTTAACATACTAGGCAATCCATAATATATAATTATCAATCCTAGATTCTATACTTCGTTTGTATAAACAGTACAAATTCCCTTTTTAACTCAAAGCAATGAATGGAAATTGTTTTTATTTTCAAAACTCAGTACAATTCTAAAATAGCTCTAATCATTATCTAACTAATCACTATTTTATTTCTAACCAATTCTACCAACTAATTACTTAGTTATTGCATACTTCTAGTAGTAGGCAAGAAGACTGTAATACCCCTTGGAAATTGTTGATCCAAAATATAATAACAAATCCAGATTTTATATAGAAACTATAGAGAAAAAATAGTACATGCTAAATAATTTATTTAGAAATATAATCCCCAAAATACTATTTATAATTATGGCAACAATATTAGCTCATCTATAATATATGAACAGCCACAAATTTAACCAAGCTTAACTAGATATAGGCTCGGCCAAGGGTCACACAGTAACATTGAAGCAAGCTTTTGGCAAGAGTATGCTTGTTTGAAGAAGGCATTGTGATCCCATTTTTTCCCATCATACTCATGATATTCGAAGACAACTGCAATTTTGATCATTTATTCAACCCAAGGAATTCTAGACTCAGCTGTATGGTGGACCAACAATCTACATACAATACAATACATGACCTACATCAACAAAATGTGCATACAGGAACATAACCCACACATAACTACTGCAACTCCAAATATTCATTAAAATTGAACTCTTTAACTCCAATCCAAATTCCAGGAAATATACACTTCAACACAATTCAGAAATCAAAATAAAGAATATACACTCATAGAAAAACCAAAATAGAAATCTAAAGTAGCTTTGCAGAACAATCGGCCCCCGTCTACGCAACCACGGACACAGGAGGACACGAACTTGCAGAACAGAACAAATCTGGGACACGCACCCCGTACACTGCTACATCTGACACACGCCACACCACCTAAAGCTCAAACACAAATCAGGACACTGCTGGACACGGATAATTAGAGAATCGGACACACACACGAATCCCCTGCATCAGATCATCCCAGCTGCAAACTCCTTCCAGTAACAAAGACTCGATAAGAACACAAAATTCAGAAACCAAAGAAGGAAATTAAACCAGGAAGTTGCCCCTCACCATATTCAACTGCAGAACAAATCAAGCTGAACTCACTATATACAAACTTATTAAACAGGAACCCAACTCGCAAATAATATACACCATAGCCATGCTTTCAAAATTATTTACAAATTCAAACTTAACTCTACAAAATGCTAAAAATGAACGGTGCTGCAATCGAAGGAAACAAGTTCATGCCAACTCGACCCCTGCACCCGCTTAATAATCGAACACGCACACACGCGGTTAGAGGTGAAGCAGCAGAACACGACTCACGACAGGGACAGAACCTCGGATACAAATCGAATGCGAAAATGAACCACAAGTTAGGACAATACTAGTCGATCAATACTGACAACAATACTAAGGTTGAAGAATGATCAGATTCGCACCTGGAATAATTCTACATGCAGCAGGACACAAAACGGACACGACCCTCCGATCCAACAGAACCAACCCAGGTTGAACAAATTGCACAGTCGATCACACCAAATTTCTGATCAAACACTCTGATCTGTTATCAACCAGACAACACCAGCAAGAACAAATCGATTAATAAACAGGGCACTAAATTGGAATTCAATGGTTCGATCAAGATTTTACCAACGATTAGGGGAACTCGATGTCACGACCCGTACCCGCTTTTCCGGATACGAGACGTATCCAAGCCAGCCTACGCCGCAGAGTCGGCGGTAGAACGCTATCAAGCCCGCAAGAAATAAATGCTCAATAAATACAACATTTGTTGCTCATTCACAATTCTAAATTTATTACAACATTTACAATATTTACATTTAAAGAAAATACAAAGTTTTACAATTAATGAAAAATGATATAACTTTTATCTAAATTCTAAGTTTCTGTCTGCAAGTACACCCGTATCTTCCAAGCTAAGCGAAGTCACAGCTAAACTAAAAAATGTTGGTTTCCAGTCAGGAATGGAACAAGTACACAAACAGACGGTAATGCAAAACACAACAGAATTAACAAGACATGAAAATAGCATATGAGATATGAAAGCTGTAAGAAAATTGATGACATAGCACGATAGGGAAGTAAACAAGGAAAAACTAATAAAAGACATCTATCTAGGTGGTGTGAAATATCCTTTTCGACATGTGAATGGCTAGGGGGTAAATCCGGCTCACTGCACGTGTCGTGTGCAGCTGCTATCATGCAAGAATAGACATTTTGGGGATATTTCTGGGTAGTCCACATGTTTACTAAGATATTTCCCCTCCCGACTACTCCGTGTGACGAGCGTGTCAACAAGCAGCAAGATATATATATAGACATGAAATGAAAAGACTACTATGAATCGGAAAGCAATCAGAAAGTGCACTTGCCTCGGGTCCTTAGCTGGTGAAACCGACAATTCCATTAGGTCCAGTATAGCCCGATTATCTAGGGTTGATAAGTATGAATACAATTAGCTATGATCAATGATAATCTAATGATCCAAGAGATTTTCTAACGTAAACATTTAATTAGAAAATATTTTTTTTAGATAAGTATACTTATAAATTATTCATTTAGAAAAATATATTTGAACTTATTTTGAGAATATATAATATCTTGAGATTTACTCAAGAAGATACTTATGATATGAGAAACTATATTTTTTACTAATATAGAAAGTACGCAAAATCTAGAGTACGTTTAGGACAAAATCTACTTTTAGTCAAACATAATTTATAGGTCGAATTAGCATTTATTTAAGATATCAAAATTTATAACAATTTATTTAGGCTTCGAGGCCTGTTTGAAATTACAAGCAAAAATCCAAAAGCTATATTTATACTTAGCCAAAATACTTTTTAGATAAATTTCTAGGAAATCCTTTAGGAAAAGTAACCTAAAACTATTTAGAAATTATCTACTATATTTAGAAACTCTATTATTTCTTTCATTGTTATTAGTCAAAATATTACAATTAATCATTTGAAAATCCTAGAAAGTCATTTTAGGTCAAATACCCGATTTTTGAAAGTAATTGTAGGACCAAGGTCCAATACAAAGTAACTCAATAACCCATACAAAATATTTAGCAAATAATATTTTATATAAAAACCCAAGTTTATAGTGAAATATACTTTCGCTTTTTGTAGAAGAACTATTTCATTTATATATAGACCTTAAGATATTTTATTATTTGAAAATCCAAAACACAAATAAACTCCCTTAAGAGTAAAATATAGGTCCGGAAAATATGGACCCAAAATACCAATTTAAAACTGAATCTAGAAAAACCCAAATTAAACAAGTTTATACTCATATGTAATTTATAATAAAATCTATATCGATTTAAAATTAGTTATAGGGCTTAAACCCGAATTAACCCATAAAATATCCAAACTATTATTCCTATAGTTTAACAATAAAAATTATCATATCAATGTTACCAATATTTTACTAAAAATAATACATATATACAGCTATGCATAGATACTGCCATTAGTATTTTAATAATAACAATATAACTCAACCCGATTTCTCCTCAAATGCTGTTCCCAACTCGTGGTGTTATCTGGGCCGGTCTAGCCCGGGCCCGCCCGTGGACCGGACCGGCCCGCCCGTGGACCGGACCGGCCCCCCCATAATAGCCCGGACCGGCCCGCTGTTGGCCCGAACGGCCCGGCCCCCCCCTCCAGCCCGAGCCCGGCCCGGCCCGGCCCGTTCTTATTATTTTTTTTTATTAAAAAAGGAGGCCCGGCCCGCTAAGGCCCGGTTGGACCGGCCCGGCCCGGCCCGCTGGGACCGGTCCAGCTCCAGCCGACCGTTGGAGGAATTTTTTTTTTTTTCACTCATTTGACCGTTGGGGGGGTTTCTTTACCAAAATACCCCTCCCATATAGCCGTTATTAAAACGTTGGGAGGGGTATTTTGGTCATTTTGGGCCTAAAATTACCAAAATAACCCCAAAAATTCCTATAAATAGTCCAAAAATTCCATTTTTCAAACACAACTCATTCCTCACAAATTCTCTACATTTCTCTACGGTGCTCTGGTCTCTACTGCTTTCCTTCCCCGGTGCTCTGGTGTTCTACGACTTTCCCTCCCCGATGCTCTACGGCTTCCCGATCTCCTCCCAACTCCATTCCGGCTCTACGGCTTCCCGATCTTCCTCTCAACCCCTTACTTTCTTCTAGCATAGTTTACTTTATTTTATTTATATATGGCTGGTGAAGGTTCAAACCCACCTGATCTTGCTGGACAGACTTACCATTATTTAGTAATTTTTTGACGGTAATGAAATTCCACCTGAGCAAGTAGCCACCCATCCGATTCCGGAGGGGTGCCAACCATCTCCTCCGGAAGTAGCTAGTACCACCCAACGTCCTGAAAAAAAAAGGTCTAAGTATTGGGATTATTTTACTTTAATTTTTGAAACTAATCCTGATGGTTCGTTTGTTTTAGATGCCAAGGGGGAACCGAAACCGTACAAGGCGCAATGCAAGAAATGTTGCAACCAGTACGCATGGAAGAAGGGCGGTGGCACCGGGACTATATCCAGACACTACGACACTTGCTACGGGAAGGACACACTTCAAGCATCCCAAACCCAAATAAGCTTCGGCGCCACCGGTTCTTCAATTGGTAACTTTACTTATTCAGCTGCTAGGCATAAAACCGAATTAACTAAACATATATTCGTGACGAACTTCCTTTCACGACGGGTGAAAGCGAATCTTTACGAGATTATGTATCACTTTCTCTAAACCCCTCATTTACTAAAGTGAGTAGGCAACAAGCTCGAAAGGAGGCCATTCGTCTCTTCAACGAGCAGAAAGCCGCTTTGAAAGCGGATTTTGAAAATATTAGTAAGTTAGCTATTACTTCTGATATTTGGACTACTAAATGGAGTTATGCTTATATTTGTATTACTGCACACTATATAGATGCACAATGGATGTTGCAAAAACGCATCATCTGTCTTAAACTTATAGAATGTCCACACACGGGCGCTGTAATTTCAAGTGAGATTTCAAGACACGTGCGTGAATATGATATTCACGCTAAAAATTTTTCTGTCTCTTTGGACAATGCATCAAACAACAATGCTGCTATGTCTTCTTTGTCAGTAATTTTTAAGCCTATTTTAGAAGGTAGACTTATGCATGTTAGGTGTGCTTGCCATATAATTAACTTAGTTGTTAAAGAATGTTTAAAATTTTTTGAACCCCATTTAGACACTCTGCGACAATGCTTGCTCCACCTAAACTCGTCTCCAAGTAGACAACAAGTTTTGCATGCACTTGCGCACATTTTGGTATGACTTTTAGAAGATTTGTGAAGGATATACCAACTAGGTGGAACTCCACCTACTTGATGTTGAAATCTGCAATTCCTTGCTATTACATATTATTGTACTTCGGATGCCACCTTTGACTATCAGGTTACTGATGATGATTGGGTAGCAGCTGAAAGTGTTTGTGAATTTTTAGAAGTTTTTTACAATGCTACATTAACTCTTTCTGGTATTTATTATCCCACATCTTGCTTAGCTTTACGTGAACTTTGTAACATGTCTTATTTATTTCTAAATATAAAGATTATCCAAATTTTGAAATTGCGGTGAGAAATATGGAAGCCAAATTCAGGAAATATTGGGGTGAAGTACCTCTTTTATATTGTTTGGCTTCTATATTTGATCCTACAATCAAATTGGATGGCGTAGAGATTTTATTAGAAGGATATGGAGAATATATGGGTATAGACGTTACTGACATGAAGGCAGAAGTTAAAGTGGCTTTGGACAGGTTAGTTATACTGTACGAAGAAGGAGCAACGTCGACCCGACCAACTCAAGGGGGGGCTAGTAGTAGCTCCGGCTTGGCGTCTAAGCTATCAGCAGCCGGTCGCATACTACAAAGGAAGAAACAAAAGCAATCTTCCCAACCTACTCAAGAGTTGTCTGCTTACCTTAACTCTTATCAAGACGAAGATGAGACTCCAGATCACTTCGCCGTTTTAGAATGGTGGAAGAGACACGACAAGAGATTCCTGTGCTTTCTAACATAGCACGTGATCTACTGATGGTTCCGGTGTCGACGGTAGCATCGGAGTCCTGTTTTAGTACAAGTTCGAGGATGTTGAGCGATAGGAGGAGCCGCTTGAAGCCCGATATTTTGGAAGCAATCGTGTGCGTACAAGATTGGATGGCTGCCGATAAAAGAACACAAAACCAGAAAGATGAAGAAGATCATGACATCCACGAGCTGGATTTGGAATCGCTTTCATTGCATGAAGGCGAACAACAATGAGGCTACGGTGCAAGGTATCAGGTATGTACGTTTAAACTTATACATTTCAATTTTAAATTTTAACTTATACTTTCAAAAACTATTTTTTTTTACTTATACTATTCAAATTTTTAATTTTAACTTATACTATTCAAATTTTTTAACTTATACTTTCAAAAACTATTTTTTACTTTAAAAAAAAAATATTTTTAACTCCGCCTATGCCAAACAAGCATTTGCCGGTCCCAAGCCCGGATAAAGGAAGAGGGAGAAATATTTTTTTAAATTTTTATAAATTTTTATAAATATTTGTAATATTGTATAAACATTTTTGTATAAACATTTGTATATATGTATAAACATTTGTATTACAAACTATTACTAAATTATAAACATTTTTGTATTACTAAATTATAAACATTTATATACCTATTTTGTATAAACATTTTATAAACATTTGTATTAAAAAGAAAACATTTTATAAACATTTTATAAACATATTTTGTATAAACATTTATAAACATTTTAAAACATTTGTATAAACATAAAATTATAAACATTTTATAAATATTTTGTATAAACATTTTATAAACATTTAAGTTACAAATTTTTAAAATTGAAATACAAAAGAAAATGATTAAAAAATCAAATTAAAAAAAAAACTGTAAAAAAAAAAAAAAAAAAAAAATTCAAAAACCGGGCCGGTCCGGTTAACCCGGCCCGAACCGGCCCGAACCGCCCAAGCCCGGACCGGCCCGACCCTATTCTGTCCGGTCCACTGGGCCGGGCTGGACCCATCGTAGAAAAACCGGGCCAGGCTTAGCCCGGATCGCAAAACTCAGTGGGCCGGTCCTGGACCGGCCCGAATCCGGTCAGGCCCGCAGCCTTTGGACCGTGGGCCGGACCGGACCGGCCCGAAAACACCACGATTCCCAACACCCCAACCTCTCTTTCTTTCCCTTAAAATAAAGCAAAAGGACAGTGCCTTCACTGCTCCTCTTCTTAAGGGGAAATAAAGAAGGGGTGAGAGAATAGCTTTGGGGAAGGAGGAATTAAAACGTGAGCGAGAGAGAGAGAAGTGTCGGTGCGAGGGAGAGAGAGAGGAAGAGGGGTCGAAGGCTTACCAGGAGAGAGGGCGGGGTGTCTCCACCGCACGCGGCGGGGCGGAGCTGGAGGCGGCGGCGGCGACTGTCGGGCTGGCCGGAGGAGCTCAGCGCGCGGGTCGACGGACGCTGGAGCTGGAAACGGCGGAGCACAGCGTCGCGCTGAGGTCGAGGCGGATCGGCGCACAGAGGGACACAGGGAGACGAGGAACGGCGGTCATGCGAGGGGGCCAAGGCGGTTCTGAGGTCGTGGAAGAGGATCGGTGGTGCTGGCCACCGTGGTGGCGTTCCCCAGCGCGGCGTACTCGCGCGCGCACAGGAGGACCCGTGGTGCTCGCACGGCTGATGGCGTCGCGTATCCGGAGATCGAGGCGGCAGCAGAGCTCCTACGGCTCCGGTCGGCGGAAGACTTCCTCGGCGACGCGGACGGAGAACGGCGGCGGAGGTAAGGTAGGGGGGTGATGGTACTGGTGTTGTGTGTGATGCTATACGAAGGTTCTATGAGTTGGTGGTTTGTTTGGTACTGATGTTTTGTTTGTGGACACGAATTCGGACACTCGGGGTCGGACTCTACTGACACGGTTGTCACGGACATATTCTGTGTATTGGTTGTTGGCGGAGGGTTCGGGTGGTGGTATGGTGGCTGTCAACGTTGGTGATGGCGGTGGTAATGGGTGTCGACAATGGTAATCTCGGTGGTGAAGGGGATGATGTTGGTGTTGATAACCGAAAAGGGTGATCGTCCGCTTGCATATTCGAAATTATCTGTCTTGGCCTCCCCGAGCCTTGGGAGGAGATTGGATGGGAAGGGATCAGTTGATCCCTTCAACCCTATATGTACAGACTTAGATATGTTTGAATTATAAAGGGGTTTAAGTGCAGGTAGGTTCTTATCAAGTCAGGATTGGATGTGGGGAAAGATTAGAGTATCTAATTTAACTTGATCCAATTAGAGATGAACTTGGCTTTCCACTCCAGCGGTTTGTAACAGGGGTGTAAAGAAAATCTATCACAATCTTAATATAGATAAATGTAAACACATCACTCTCTATTTGATCCAATCCTAGAATTGATCATACTAATAATAATAATTAATTTAAAAATAATAACTATTATCCCCAATAATATTAATAGATTTTACAAAATCAAGACTTAAAGAAATTGATAGCAGTAATCCTAACTAATTCTAAAATCAATAGTCATATTTGTCTAATAGTCTTGTAAAATATATTTTTTATAATTATTTGACAATAGTAAATTCATTAAAATATTCATATAAATTTAAATCAAAATAGTATTTTCGGATTTAGATTGATCCAATCTTTTAGTTCAACAATCAGTCACCATAATCATTATAATTAAGGTTTTACATTTATTAAAATAATTTAAAGCACTCAATACTCATCAAGATAAACCAAAAATATATTTATATTGCTCCAAAAGTTTATTTGAAGATAAATTGGCAAATCTTTTATCGACCAAAATAAATAAGATTTTTACATGTCCTTCGCGCAAATCTTTTGAGAGCTCAAAATATTAAGAATACCTTTGTACTGCCGATAATAAATTTAAGAAAAAATATTTTTATTTAGAAAAACTAATTATTGTTTTGAATCATAAGGGTTTTCTTTTAGAAATACAAAATAGTAGAAGGGTACGTCTACATGTTTCAAAGGATTTGTTAAAACACGAATTAAAAATATAAGTAAAAAAAAAATTATAAATTTTGGGAAGAAGAGTTACACTCGATTTCTTGTCGAAGGAGTTCGATCATACCAAGCGATCCCGATCTGCACTTGTAAACCAAGCGAGAATAATGAGGAGATCAGAATCGAACAAATTCCTCTCAGGAATTCAAGAAGCTCACCTAGTCGACGACACGGTCGTGGAGAAATTTGCTAGGAAGACGGAGATCTGTTGCCAAGGTAAGTCGACTTGTCATCGCCGTCGTTAAGACTGAAACTAGCTATGAAGGCTCGTCGTCAGTCGGAGTTGCTCGGTGCCGAGGATGCTGCAGCGGAGGCGGCACCGTCGAAGAAAATTCCGGGTTGTCGCCGAAGAAGAAACTCGTGGAGAAAACGAGTCCTGGCCGTCGTCCTCGTCATCGTAGCCGTGGTCGCCGAGTGGTGGTCGTCGAGGATTCCACAGTCGTGCACCACCGGAAAGCCGTCGAGGAGAAGAAGTGCACCTCCCCCCGCCGTCGGTCGTCGGGCTAGGGCCAGTCGCCGTTGGCCGCGGAGCTCCTTGCCTAGTCGCGCTCGCCGGCTGAAGCTGGAGCTAGGGTTTCGAATCGAATTGGGAAAGAAGGGTGGAGAGGGAAATGTTTTGATATGGAAAAATTCTGAAGAATGAGAGAAGTTTCTCTCTCCTTCCATAATATAACCAAAAAAATGCACATTTGCACTTAAGTCCCTCCGCCCCCAAAATATTCAAAGCAGTCCTTCCACTAAAGGAACATTTACAAGGACACCCCCTTCCTTTCTATTATTACAAAAAAATGCTAAAAAAATCAGTTAAAACCTTTTAGGAAAAATGAGGGGACCACAAGTTGGTTGTAACAACTTTTCAAATTTGAAAAATTGCTCCAAATTATTTTCCTCTAAAATATAAACCATCATATTTATTAATTAAAATAATTAAAATTAACCTTTAATTTGAAACCCAATCAATTACTATTTTAAAATAAAAAAAATTATTTTCTCAAAAATCGGGAAGTGGAGTTACAAATCTCCCCTCCTTAAAAATAATTTCGTCCTCGAAATTCGAAATGCAACAAGGCAACTCAAAGCAAAATCTCAAGAAGGTTCAACGCAATTTATTGTATTTAAGATTCTCAATATCAAAGTACACTCAAACAAACAAACTGGGATATCGCTCCGCATCTCGTCCTCGCGCTCCCATGTGGACTCTCCCGGAGAGTGATGTCTTCACATGACGCGAACAAGTGGGATAGTCTGATTCCGCAAGCGCTTCTCCCTCCGATCAAGGATCTCCACTGGCTGCTCTGTCACGACCCGCTCCCGAATAACCGGATACGAGTCGGACACGCCCAGCCTTTGTCATAGAATAACAAAGTAAGCTGTACCATTCTAGGGAAACTAACAGATATCAAGACAAGAATGAAACACAACATCTAAAAATGTATCCCAGAGTAAAGTACAATATCTGAATTTATTACATTCCAGAATGATAGAAAGTCTACTAGTCTCAATACATGGAAATAATAGGGAAAAGCTAAGGGAAATCTCTAGGCTTCTGCAGCCTCTAAGTCATGAGCTGCACCAGCTAGCTCTCCTGCATCAATAGGCTCCTCGCCATAGAATGTGTTACATAAAGCCTCCAACTCACCTGCAACATATCCTATTCAGGAGCGGAGCAAAGTATATCCAAAGAAATGAACATGTACATCATGGTATGAATCAAGAAAACAGGAATAATGTAAAGTACAGAAAATGAGAACAAGACATGAACTGAATAGGAATACTGAAAGTAAAACAGGGAAAACATGGTAAGAGTCCTGAACATGAAATATAACCTGAATCATGAAATACAAACTGAACATGAAATACAGCCTGAACATGAAATACAACCATGAAATCCTGAAATACAATACTGAATCCTGACATGTGCAATATTTGAAATACTTCTAGAGTGTGATCGGCTTGGGTAGATGCAATGATAATGAAATGGTACGGCTTTGGCCCCGCGTGCACGGTGCGGGACCCAAGCTATTCACATGAGTAAACAGGGTTTGATCACATATCTATAGTATTTCCCCTCCCAGACACAATGAAACATGGAACATGAAATGAGACAATGTCGTGATATATCGTGTCATCAAGAGATACAAGAAAGAATAATGAAGACATGAGAAATGAACAATTCAGAGGAGTATACTTGCCTGGCTCCGGGTGATCGAGGAAAGGTAGTAAAGCTGTAAATCCTCCTGTTAAATTGTTACAAAAATAGGTCAAGCTAATTGTCCTGTTGGGAGATACATAATTTCTAAGTTTGTCTATTTGTCTTTGATTAAAACACCAAGGGCTTATAAGCCTTGTAGATACATGGTCCTCAACTAGTTATTACCTTACTAGTACATTTTAAAGAGGAAAATTATAGAATAATATCTATAAATCTGATATTACAATCAATACTATAATAGACTAATATCAATTAAACTCTATGGACATGTTGTCCTAAGACTATTGGTCTGAGAAAATTTGCAGTTTAAAGGAAAGATCATGCAACCCTTATTACATTAGTGTTGACAGAACAACAAAGTGTTCAGGTTTAAAGGTATGACTATGACTCATCCTATACAAGTTCAAGTGGTTAAACCTAAATGAAACACTGCTATGTTTAGTCCAAAATAAAACTGATGTAGAATAACTCTCCTACATTACATGCATCCTTCCTCTTTAAGACTCACATATCTAACAGTTTATAATGGATTAACATATCTCCCTAGCTAAACATTAATACAATTCCTGAACAGGACGGTCCAAGACAGTGCTAAACCTGACTACATACTTACTTATACTTCAGGCATAGACTTAGCTCCCAGAGTCTCCTATTGAACCCAGCAGTTCACAAATACAGTCCTATATCCCAGTCCTAATTAATGTACAGTATGAAGCTCTCTAAAATCTGATGGTTAGCATTTGGTTTAGGAACCAAACAGTCTTATCAGGAATCAGTCCAACTAGTCTAATAACATAACTTGTGATTGATCCCTCAAGTTCCAGGAATACCAAATACTAACTAGGAGATTCATGTCCAGTCCTTAACAAGGCTGAGGACAATTCAATCCAAGTTTAGAGTTGATTTCCTCCTGTTCATGCCATAGCTATGATGCTAAACTCATCACATCCTGATCATTAAGTTGCAGTCTACCTTTTAAATAGGTAACTCTGATACTCCCTACCACAGGTTTGTATAATCCCAATCACCAAGCCTATGAAAACTGCTACATTACAACCACATATCCTGATTAGTTATTGAACCTAACCATCAACATCTTCCTTCCTGTTAACTTCAAATAAATTCCCAACACCCCTCAGTTAAATCCCAGGTCCAATTGCCTTCATACATCAGGACAGTGGATAACCTCCAGGAAATCTGAGTTCATTCCCTCAGTTAAATCCCCAGGTCCAATTGCCTTCATACATCAGGACAGTGGATAATCTCAGAGTTTACTCCTTCATTCACATTGTAATATAGTTTTAAAACAGTCCAATTATTTAGTTATATGTGTCTTAACCCACATCAGGACATAATAGTTCCTGTATACAATATGCAGTTCCAAATTATTACTATCCTTAAATCAGTATTTAATGGTCTTAACCTTAGGAATGATACAATCTGTCCTGTACATAATACACATAGTTGATCATCTATTGCTAACCCTTGGTTGAACCATTGAATCAAATACCTGGGTTTCTAAGTCTACCAGGATTAATTTAATCAATGCCAAGACATACACTAAACTGAAAAATTAAAACTAAACTCAACATTCAAACCTCTATTGGAACAGGTATCAGAAGACTCTTTATTCACAACAGCAATTCCAGGAACTTCTTATAGTTCTTATAATTTAGACATTAGGTTCGATCATCTCATTAAACCAAAAATGTCACAAACAACCCACAACGAACTAAGAATTACCTGTGATGAAGATTGCACAATGCTCAGATCTGAACACGAATCTTGTTTGATTTAGGCAGTCTCCTCTGAAACCAAAATTTAAATGACACAGGAAACAGAGGATGACTCAATAATCATTTGGCAAGACTTTGAGAAGAAACTATTGATGAATGAATAGATCTTCATCTATCAATACTTGAGTTGATTTCAATTGAAGAAAATGAAGTAACAAAAATACTCACCTATTGATCCTGTCGAGAGATCCAATCGATTTCTTCAACAGTTCAAATCAAACGACACCGAACAATCAAGAACTAGATCGATCAGCAAAACTTCACCCGATCAAGATGGATTCAAGTTAAAGGATCAAAGGATCTCACCATGATTTACTTCGATCTTGATCCAAGCCAGGAATCTAGATCGATCAGCGCCAAGGATTCGTTGTGCTACACAAGCATCATGACGAACAGGAAATTCATTATGACAGGATCAATGGTGATCTCTCAATAACAAAATTGATTCAAAGGAATTTGATGGACTCACCAGATCGGAAAGATTGATGAAATTGATTAGGTTGCTGCTATGAAGATCCCCAAGCACCACTGCCTGCTTCTTTGTCCTTCCACCATGGCTATGGGCCTTCTCTCGATTTAGGTCGTAGAAATTTTGGGGAGAAAGAATGGGATGGTATGGATCAATGGAGAAAAAGGCTGGTTATATAGGCAACCAGTGCCATGGCTGATCGAGCCTTTTGGGCGGGAAATAACAACCCACCCTGCTCCAAAAGTTGTTAGAAATGGGGAGGATGAAGAATTTCCACAGAACAAATTGTGGAATGAGGAAGAAAGGAGGAATGATTGGCTCCTTAAATGGGTGGTTAGTAGCGTGAGGCTCAGGCTACTACTCGCGGGAAACTCCACCTCTCCCTCTCTCTGACAATTCCGTTGGAGGGGTGAATAGGAATTTCGTTTGAAATTACAACAGACGAAATGGTGCAGGCCAAAAATTTGAATAGCTAACCCACCCTTCTCTTAAACCATTAGCTTTTGACTGGAAATGGGTTTAAGAGCTGAATGGGCTTAAAGAATACCCAAGCCTTTAAAATTCAAAAATGGATTTTAAAATAGGGCTTTAGGAAATGGGCTGGAAATGGAATTGGTTTGAGTTGGTTAGTCCATTACAACTAGAAATCAAGAAATTGATTTAACCCACATATATTTAAGGTGTTTAACAAGTTTTAAATTGTTAAAAAAAATAAAGTAAGGTTAAAAGAAAATTTTTAAATTTCAGAAAGGTGGAGTTACATGCTCCTCGTAGGTCAAGCTCGAACCCACCTCTAGCTCTGAATAGTCCACCACATGGCTCGGATCTGGAATGAAGTGTCGAAGCTGAGACATGTGGAAAACATCTTGCACTCCCTCCAAGCTAGCTGGAAGTGCTAGTCGGTATGCCACCTCGCCAATCCGCGCCGTCACGTCAAAAGGTCCGATGGATCTCGGACTGAGCTTCCCGCCTCTGCCGAAACAAATGACGCCCTTAGTCAGCAAGATCTTCAGGAACACTCTATCTCCAACTACGAACTCCAGTGGCCGTCTGCTGCTGTCCGCCCAGTACTTTTGCCGATCCTGTGCAACTCTGAGACGCCCTGAGCCTTTGAGATCAAATACGATAATTATACACAAGAAATTGAAATAATACGATCTAACAATGATCAAGAATTAAATAGGCACGAATGGAATGAAGTTTCGATTACAACTTAGAGGAGCAAAATCATGAAGTCACAAACTATTAAGTACGATCAAAATTGATAGTTTAACACAAGTGGACCAGGACAAGATAGGAAAAACATGGTCAAATAGACATGATTTAAGATTGAAGTTTAGACAAGACACAACGAAGTACGGAATCACAATCTGGTAACATACAATTTTGAGGAATTCAATGATCTAACGATAAAGTGCTAGAAGGAAAATTTAGCAAGGGTTGATTGAGGAGACGTACGCAATACTCAGGAATTACAGTATCAAATCAGGATGAAGTGCAAGGATCTGTAATTCTCGATAACCAATAATCATATGGAAATGGAATATAGTCTCCATGATATCCAGGAACATATAGCTATGAAATCACTTCGCCTAGAATCCCTACCCCGCCAGTATATATCTGACTGCAGTGGACTTTCGGCTCCGTGACTCAATAACAATAATCAGTCACCGAATAATCTGTAAACCTTATCCATTTTCCAACAATCATGACGAAGCAACACAAAGATCAAGGTATGAAGAATATGACAAGTCTCGACAGTACTCGAAAACCTAATTGTCTGAAATCACTTCAACTTAGAGTTCCTGCCTCGCCAGTGCGCTACTGACTGCAGTGAACCCTCAGTCTCCATAATCCAGCTAATGGCTGCAGAGCGCAACTGTCATGCCATAGTAGGTACGAATAGCCTCTCGACTTTTATCCCTAGGAATTTTAAAAGAGTTTCAAGGAATTCAAAATGAGTTTCAATAGTTCAAGTCACGGAAATGGTGAAGTTACTTGACTGTTAGAATACAAGGATTATTAGGTAAGAGACGACAAGGGATCCCATCGGTGAGTATAAGAGGGCAACCAGGGAGATTTAAAATTTCAGACAGGGAGCGAAGTTTCACACAGAATTCCAACTGATATCTGAATGGTAACAAGATTCCATATACGGGACATTATCCGAAAGAATAACAGAGTCTCAAAGGATGAACTGAAGCAAGGTATCAGATAGGAGACAAGTTTCAAAATAAGAAATAAAATCCCGTACTGGAAACAAGTTTCAATAAAATCTCGAATAACAATAAAATCTCGAGCAAAAACTTGAATTGAAAACGAATTCTTCAATAAAGTACACAGTAAAAATAGAAAATTAATATCAACAAAGTAGCGAATAAGAAGTAAAATCTTGAACAGAATCTCGAACAGAAAGCAAGGTTACGAATGGTGATTTAGAAAACGGGGTATCAAATAGCGACAAGAAACATGTATCGAACCCTGATTATGAAACGATTAGAACCTCAATAGAAAACAAGGTCGAACAAAGTTGTGAACAAAATAATTTCTTGAATAGGAACAAGTCTCAAATAGTAAACAAAATCTCATAGGGAATGAGCCAAAGTGTGAAACCCGCAAATTCAGATTCTCGATTTTGTTTACAAATTAGTTTAATTATTGTTATTATTATTAATATCATTTTATTTTTATCATTATAAATGTCAGATTAGTGAAATAATTATTATTATAAATCATTATCATTTGTTAATTTAGGAAAATGCATTTTCTGGAATTTTAGAGTTTAGACAAAACCCGTAATTAAATTAGAAATTTTAGTGTTCGTTTTATTATATAATTTGTTTCCTAAATTAATTATTATTTTTAGGAAAAATCATATAATTATTCCTGGTATTTTAGTGCCTGATTTGACCTGTCCTAAATCCATCTTGGAAACCGAACCCAAATTCCGATTTTTTTTCGAAACAAATCTTTTAGTATATTATATGAATATAAATTTTTCCTTGAGAAATACTTTTAATTTCCTTTTAAAAAACTTCTTTTATAATCTTTCATTAACTCACTCATTAAACTCTTTTTTCTCCTCTTAATTCTCTAACCATCAGAAGGAGAGGAAATTCAATCCTTTCCATATGTTCGTGAGTGGCCAAGCCCCTTCCCATTCCCGAACGGCCGTGGCCGACCCCTACGTTCATCTCCCGAAACCCCCAAAAATTTTCTCCAATTTAAACTCATCTTCTCCCTCATTCCAAATCCCTCTCACTCAAACCCAGCTTCCCTTCCACCCTCTAGAGCTTTCTCGTGCCCTAGATCCTCGATCTCCGCCCGGCACCGCCTCCGTCGGCCCATCCAGCCGGGTCCGTACCCCCCGCGCGTCGGCCCGACCCGCAACCCAGCGCTCCACCGCCGGCCGCCTCCTGGCACACGCGCGGCCTCCCTCCGCCGCTGTCCCCGCAAGCCTCCGGCCATCCACCCTCTCGGCCAAGACGGCGACCAGCCGCCGTGCCTCCCTGTGCGCCGACCCCCTCGGTGCCATGTTTCCCCTGAGCCGCGGGCCCGAGTCCCTCGCGGCCTTACTATCCCAGTCCCTTCGGGCCCGCCGCAAGCAGCCGTGCGTCCGACCCCTGTCGGCCGTGCTTCCCGGAGCCAACCTACCGTTCCCACGCGTTGAGTTCGCGCTATCTGATCCCTCTGTCCCGAGACGATTCTCTGTCCGCGTTCCGCGGCCTGTCGTTTCTCTGACCGTGGGTTTGCCGCTGTTCGGACGCTGTTCCGAGAAGTTTTTCCGCTGTCCGCGTGGATTTTATCTCTATTTCATCTGAGAGCTCGAGCCGAGCATCCGAGGTATATTCTCGTGTCCCTGTGTCCCTTTGGTTTATGTGTCGATGATGACGTGGTTCCGATTTCTCGACTTTGATAAGTTGCGGGTGTGGTTTCGGATCTTTCCGAATTCCATTACGGAACGATTCTGTGGCTTTTCGGTTTTCCGAATTTCAATTCGGTTTTTCCGAATTTTATTTCTGAAGAGTTCTGTGGTTTGATTATCTGTGCTGTGGTTTTTGATTTTGGTTTAGTATTATCATTTTTGGTTGGATATATTTGTGTGGCGATGGATATCCCTGGTTTGGGAGCAATTGGTTGTGTTTTTAGCATTTTCCCAGTTTTGGGTTGTCCTAAATATAGAGGGAATGCTGCCGAAATTTTTATAAAATTATATAAATGGATTTCAAAGCGGTTTTCGAAAATATTTATAAATTTGGATTTTTGGGCGACGACCGTACTGGTCCGTGGGCTCTAGCGAAATGCAAACGAAACCGGTTTTACCCGGACGTTGAGACATTAGCTAATTTTGTGACGATTGGACCAAGTCTGAGACTCTTAATAATATTTATTTTATTTTAATTTATTAATTAAAGTGCAGGATATATTTAGAACTAACTAACATTTTCTCTTATTTCAATTTATGTAAAAGTTTGTAAGGGCATAAGCCCAGTCTTTATTTTGGTGGTTCTGTAATAGTGTAGATATTTTCTTTATTTTCTGATTGGATGATTTGATCGTTAGAGCGTGTAAAGTATTAAATAAACATTATTTTGGATATAGAAAATTAATATTATTTTTCTCAAATTAAATAACTAGGAAAATTACAAGTTATTATTTAAACAAATTTTACGTTTTTCTCATTTAAAGAAAAATATTAATTTTATATATAATACAAAATACAAAGTTTTACCAAGTAAATCAATAACTACGAGTTTTTTCAAATACAAAGTTAAATTGACTTTTCTTCGTAAGTTAGAAACTCACCTCGATAAGCACTCTAAGTAGAGTTGTAAATAACCTAAAATTTGACTAGGACAAATACTAGAAATTGTAACTAGCAAATATAGCATGGGAACTTTGGAAATCTAAGTCAGAAATTCTCAATTATAGGGTTTCAAGGATTGTACTAACATCATCCCGGAATCAACATCGAATCCAGTTATAACCAAGGCAAGTACAATTTGTGTTAGTTTACCAATTATTTAATAATCGTTTTATTGCAAGTTTAAACTACGATGCAACACGGAACTCTCCCTCTGAGAGCATTGACTGATTGACTGTTGGGTACTGGGGGAGTAGTGTAATGAGTATGACCACATCCAAAATAGTATACTGACTGTGTTAGCTTACCCCTCATACACACGGGAATAAGCCATATCGTATCAATATGATACAACTGTACAACCCAAGCCGGTCATATTCATTGTCTATTCACATCACAATGTTTTAACTGCTGGAAAACTGTTTATTTCAAATTGTTTAAAAGTGCATAACTCTATTATTATTTCAATTGTTGGATTATCATGAATTGTACTTTGCTCCCTCCTGACTGGAGATCAACATTTTTAGGTGATTGCGTCATCGAAGATCTGATGCCTGTTCCCGCAGAACCTGGAACCCAAGATCAGTAGAGCTGGATAGTAATTTATTTAGTAACCAATGTATCAAATGTAGTTGTTGTAATTAATAGTTGTTGTATTTCAGAAATTTCAAATTGAATAAAAGATTTTTATATTCGTTAGAATTTTATCTGCATATGTTTCACTACTGAATACAGCTTACTGCTGCCGTCTCAACAACGGTGCAGGCTGGGCATGATCCGATTCGACCCAAGAAATTGGGACCGGATCGTGACATGTTTTTAGTGGTAGCCCATGCAGGTCAGATCTGTAAATTGGTCTAGTCAACTTAGTCTAGACCATCGCGCAGTTCTGTAACTTGACCTAGGGATAGTTAAGACTTTAGGAAAACAGACTTTAGAAACAAACTAGAATACTTAGATGATATACACCATGTTACATTATAGGGCCGAAAATTATTTACTTAAATATCTATTAGGATGCCTTGTTTGTGTTTGTACCTAAACCTTATCTAGATTAGGTTGATTGTACCTTTGTGTGTCCCATGACTTTCGAGATTATTTTTCCTACCATAAATTTCAGGTTCTAGTCTACCTTAGGATTCATATCCTTTTTGGAATAAGGTTGAATTTTTCAATTTTCTTCTTTATCAAACCTAATTTTAACTTCTTCATTGGTGGGTCAGATCTTACTTATCTACCTTTAATTGAAATCTTGATTCGTTCGCTATGTAGAATTTCGAATTCTCTTAGCAACCCTGATAAATTTTATCTACCTAATACATATCTACAACCATTATCCAACCTTTTGCCTTGATCTCCTTTCCAATTGACTAACTTTCTCGGAATCAATCCTGAATCAAAATTTTTCTGGGATCATTTAAACCTCAAGGTCAAATATTATGTAAGCCCTCTGGATTTTAGGGATTATTTTAAATTTTATTAAAGTATTTATTTTCAATAGATATCTTAATTATAATTATTTTATTATTAAATGTACCTCTTCGTGACTTTGATTTTTGGAGCGCAAGAGATGTCCGTATCTCGAAACGCCCTTCATGAGTTTTGATCTAGACGAGTTTATCTTCATGTTGATATATCATGTCCTACTCAAACTTGTTCCCTTGTGCTCTATTTGCATCGCAGAACTTTCGGGTCAATTTCGGCCATTTTATCATTTTATTAAATTTCCACTTTTATTTTTGATCATTATCGACACATTACCGTGACTTTCAAATTGGGAGCACAAGACTAGCCATTTTCCCCAAACCAACTTGTCATAGATGATCTACTCGAGACACTCTTCGCCCATGACCTACATGTCCCACTTAGACACACCATCTTGTGCTTCATTTTTATTACACAACTTTTCTGACATTTGAACCAATCTCGATTTACCCCACGGAGTCATATTTACTTCCAACTTGATTTTGAGACACAATTCCAACCCAAATTTGTCGACCCAAGATATGGACACGGGCCATTTTGAGCCTACTACACATCCCGCATGTGTCCCATCCAATTGGGTCTCCGTATGCTATTTATTTATCCTTGTTTATAAATGACTAATTTGAGTCATTTAATTCCATGAGACCAACTTGTAACCCAACCCGACATATTTGGACTCAACTCAAGCAAACACCAAACACCATATCCCATCATCACATTACAACACTCCTCCCATACTCCTACTCTTTATTCAAAGAAACCCTCTCTCCCATGTGGCCAATCACATTACAACACTCCACCCTCTCTCCTACTTTCTATTCAAAATAAACCCATCTATTGCCATGTGGCCGACACAAACACCCCACCCTTCACCAGTACCTCCTCTCTCTTTCACCTATTATGTACATAAATTCTCTCTCTCCCTTAACTTTCTATCTTTCTCCTTCTAAAAGACTTTCTTTCTCTCTTTATAATATATATATATATATATGCATATATCACACTCCTCACCCCTCTCCCTACGTACAGTCGAACCCATGCCCCCTCTCACTTCACCCTCTCTCTCTCCTCACCCGACCAAGAGAGCACCCTCCCTCTCTCTACAGCCATCCCACCCTCTTCATCATCATGAACACCACCTCCACCATTCTCTTCTTCTTCTTCATCTCCTCTCCTCCTCCACACCACCATCACCATCATCCCTACCACCACCATCAAGCCCCACCACCACCATGGGCACCACCACCATCACCCACACTATCACCATCCTTCATCACCTTCGTCTTCATCATCCTCTTCATCTCCACCTCGTCCTCTCCCAGCAAGCTGCTGCAACCGTCGCACGTTTGCCGCGCCGTCGCGTGCACCAGGTCGGCCACCGCCGACCTTCCCCCGCCAGCGAACCCAGGGCGGCACTGCCCTCGCCGCCAGGCCCGGCAGCAGCCCGCGAGCACTGCTGCGCGCTGCAGTGTAGCGCTGCCGCGGCCGCTGTGCTTCGTTCGCAGTGCCGTCGCACTCACCGACGGCCACCACCGGCCGCCCTCTGCCGCGCAGTGGCCGTGCGCCGCCCGTGCATGCCTCCACGTGGAAGTCGCCCCGGCCGCAGCACCCTTGGAGCAGTCGATTCCGACTTCGTAGGCGGGATCCCGTCGAAGCGCGCAAATTATCAAGTCAGAATGCACGTCTCAAGGCAGCAACTTCGCACGTGATTTCTGGGCAATCCAACCGTTGGATCGCCGTACTCCTTCCTCCGTTACAATCTCGGTATATAGCTCTACCTCCCCCTAAAGTTTCAGCCGTTAATTCTTCCATTTGATATGTCAAAATCGGCCACCAAGTTGACCGTTTAAATTGTATAATTTTTGGACAGTTTTGTGAAGCCAACTTCGTCGGCTCGTATATCCGCCATCGCAGCTCCGTTCGGCAAGCCACCAGTTCCTGTGCACAGCTGGTATAACCCTCTTCATATTCCTTAAGTTTCGTTTCATTGTGAGCTTGTTTGATTGGTTGAATTCGACGCCAAAGTTGGCCGTCCGAATTCGTAATTTTCAACTTATTAAATTCTAATTTTGAACCCGGGACTCCGGATTCCAAATCTGACACCACCAGTAGACTCGTGGCGTCGTTCTGGCACAAATTTATATAAAGTTTGCTTGATTTGGATGACGTGAGCCCTGGCACGCATTTCGGTGCAATATGGGTCCCACTGTCCGAGTCAACGGGTCATTTCGAGATCGGCTCAACGGAATCCACTTCTGGACATACCGTTGGGTTCGTATCGTCATTCTGGACTCGTTGACATATACTTTGCTAGATTTAGTGGGCTTGGACTCCGGCACGCATTTCCGTGCAAATCGGATTCCACTGTCCGGGTCAACGGACCACTTTGGGATCGGCTCACCGGAATCCACTTCTGGACATACCGTTGGGTTCGTATCGTCATTCTGGACTCGTGAACATATAGTTTGCCATATTTTGATGACCTTGATCTTGACACGTTTTCGGTGCAAGGTGGGTCCAACGGTGGATCGCATCTTGATCCGAATTACCATTTTTCTCCTGTGTCCAGAATTGGACTTATGGATGGTATATTCTAGCTATTTTACTTATTCTGGAAACGTTGGTGATGTTTATTTCAGCATCTGACGACGTTCATGGAGACTCCTATGTTGCTACCTTTCTTGGACTTGGTGATTTGTCTGCAGGACATCATCGGCCTACTGCTTTACCCCAGGCAAGATACCTTGCCATACTTGTACTGTTTACCTTATTCGTATCTATCCTTGTGCTGTTAGTTGATGACACTGGTAGTGTGTATCCCAGGATGACTTGGGTGTTACCGATGATGACATCGATGTTATGGGTGCGTGCGTGTATAACTTAGAGTTAGTAGACATACCCGACATGGCGAAGTTATCCCGGATGACTTCATGACTTGACACGAGACATTTCACGGCACCTTGAGTGAGAGTCATTGTGTTGGCACGAACTTTCGCATTCGACTAATCATCGGTACGAGCGGTTCATGTGACGGTACATATAGAGTATATGGTGTCTAGATTAGAGACTCGCATTGAGATATGGATTGTCTGAGTCGTGGATATGACTTGTACATTTCCTGGGACGGGGAAGACAACCAGCAGGCGTATGGGACAAACAGTTACATTATTTTATGTTAGCCTCATCGGGGACCCGGCTATGGGCGTGGGCCCTTACTAGTAGGAACATCTCTGGCATCGGCCACTAGCTGCGCGCTAGGTTCGGTTGGGAGGACGCTAGTATTGTGCTAATCGGCTCGTGATCCGACGCTCGGCCCGTGTTCCGACGCAAATCCTTCGGCTCGTGATCCGACGTCGGCCCGTGCTTAGACGATATTATTATTCACCTACCCATACGTTCCAAAGTTGTCTTCAACATGCATCCACATAGACTGGTTAGTTTGTATACCCATGTCGGACTGCTATGGGACAATATCTTATCATGGACTGGTATACCATCCTTTGACCAGGTGTGGTCAGAGTTATGGTTGCTGATTGATGACTGGATATTGGACCACGTTGTGACTCAGGTTGATCATTATATTCAGTTTACATTATGGCATGTATCTCTGTATCTTGTTACGTCCCTCTGAGGACCTGGTGATCTCTCCAGGTATTCGCTGAGCGGTTAGTACAGAGTAGCTGGCAGGTGCTGCATGATGCACCGAGGTCTCAGGTATATATTTATATTGTGTTCTGGCATATTCCATTTATTCTTTCCAGCTTATATCCTCACCTATATTTGCTTCATATGCTATGTAGCCTACTATTACCGAGCTTATTCCTTCTCGAGCTTGTTCGAACATGTATATTACTGGGTGGCCAACTTTAGTATATTATGTTCATTCTTGGTGTTCATTTCATTACTGTGGATTGAGATGTAGATGATCAGTTACTCTTAGTTACCCCCCTTACAGCGGAGTACGTCCAGGGTTAAGTCCATTAAATTGGGAGCTTACCCTAGATCGTATTAGCTGGCATGGTCACGCTCAGGTTCCTATTATTTGGAACTGGGGCGTGACATATTACCAGAAGAATTAGTTTAGTTCATGATTCTCTTAAAGGGGTTATTTTCAATTTCAATATTGATTGTATCTCCTGAGTTATCCCAAAGACCGAGAATGTTCTCATCTGTTGATTTCCTCCACTCAACCCTACTCTCTCTATGTAATTTCTTGATCAAATCAAGGCCTAGAAAGCTTCTATGATCATGAAGCAGGAACGGTCAGAAAATTGATCACATTTAAATCTATTCTATTATTGAATTTCTTTTAGTCATGGAAATTTTGAGCTGTCCCAAAGCTATTTAATTTCTTGGCGTTACTAGACAATTTCAATTTGATTTCCTTGAATCAATGAGACTTACTTTTCTCAAATTTCCAAATTTCCTTAGATATGGAATTATTCTTCTCAAAATAATTTTCTGTATTTCCTGAGTGATTTGTCAGGAATATTTTTATTGGTTTTTCTTACTTAATCCGAATTGTGATGCTTCTATCTTATCTAGTGTTTGACTCAATTATTCAAATCAAGGTTGATCGTTTCATCTTTGGAAAAGAAAATCGGAGAAAAGATACTTCTCTTGATTTTAGTCCCAGTCTCTTGAACCTCAAACACATATTTGATAAATCCCTTAAATCTCAGAAGAACAGTCATCTACATTTTCTATCCTGTTTAGAACTTTAAACTCGTTTGAATTTTTGAAATTCCTCTGAAATTCACATGGACAAAGCTGAGGAAATATTTAGCAACCTAACATGACTCCGCACATTTACGTGATAGTCATTTATCTGAATTATGAAAAACTGCAAGTTTATTGCAGCTAGTTGTGCACTGGCGAGGCATAAACTCTAAGTTGAAATAATGACAGGTAATCGTTAGGTTTTCAAATATTATTGAGACTTTGTTTTATTAGCCATGAAATGGATAAAATTGGAAGATTACTCGGTAAACTAAATTATTCAAGTTATGGAGTCAAAAATTCATTGCAGTCAGGTGCACACTGGCGAGGCCTGAAATTTAAAACAAAGTGACTTGAAAATAGTGGTTTCGAGTATTAATAAGACTATTCATATCATGATTATCTCCAATCATTCTGAGGATTTGTATTCTAGCATTTGCTCCCACTTCAAGAAATATTCTATCGAATTTATTCTTGTCATGGCTATTTTAATCACCCTCACCATCTTAAATCATACAACTTGTTGATTCTTTCTGAGTCACAAACTCCTATACCTCATACCAGTTTAATTGAAATTATCTTTTGTTTCTCCAATAAATTGATGTCGTATTTATGACCTTTCTATTTTGATCTCATTTTTAAAACTTTAAACTCGTTATGATTATTTAAATTATACCTCGATGTTTACTCATGATTTTGATCACAATAAAATATTCTAAACTCTATCTAGAAGATTATAAACATGTTTACAATTTTATCTTGATATTTAGCAATCATGTCTCAAATCTTGATGAAGTAAACCTAGAACATTTTATAGTTTGGATTTTAGAGTGCATGATATATAGGATATATATAAGTTAAAATGTACAATGGTGATTAGTATCGAGGAAAGTTTGTGAATAATTTGACATTGAAGATTAAAGGTTGTCTCTAGAAAGGTGCATGGTGAATTAACTATAAAGAATAATCGAAACAAGAAATATTGGACTTAAAATGTAAATAATTGAGGATGAATTGTATGAATAGAAGGGTGTCAATATTATTATTATTATTATTAAAAAATGGAAAGATTGGTTGGAAAGATGTAATAAGATTTATTTTTGAGAAAGTTTAGTCAAATAAAGGATTTGAGCTTAATCATGATTTCATAGAGAGTTCGAGATTAAATAGGAAAAATGAAGATATATACATGATAGTCTAAAATCACAGTAATGATCATCTATGAGAAAGAAATGATAAAATTTTATGGATTGTGACAAATCAGAATATTAAAACGTGGTGTAGGATTCTAGATATGATATTAGGCACCAAGGCTTGACATTGAAGTATTAAAGACTAGGAGTATCAAATCATAGAATTAAATTGAATATATTAGCAAGCTGGGAGAAATACATATTGCATGAATATGAGATGTGTTCAAGATTGAAAATATAGAAGACAAAATTTTAAGGTGATTGGCAATTTAGGAATGGAATCAGAAATTTAATAATCATGGAGAATAACATTATTTCTAAAGGAGGGAAGAATGTAAATTAAACAGTGGATAAAATTGATGAATATATAGCATTAGATGAGTTTTGGGATTGCTAACCTACTTGGACATAAGACTGTTAAGGAAGATGTTCAAACTGATTTCAGGCATGATTGCATGATTAAAACCCTGACCCTGCCCTTAAATTTCGAGGACGAAATTTTCTAAGGAGGGAAGGTTGTGAAACCCGTAAATTCAGATTCTCGATTTTGTTTACAAATTAGTTTAATTATTGTTATTATTATTAATATCATTTATTTTTATCATTATAAATGTCAGATCAGTGAAATAATTATTATTATAAATCATTATCATTTATTAATTTAGGAAAATGTATTTTCTGGAATTTTAGAGTTTAGACAAAACCGTAATTAAATTAGAAATTTTAGTTCATTTTATTATATAATTTGTTTGCTAAATTAATTATTATTTTAGGAAAAACCATATAATTATTCCTGGTATTTTAGTGCCTGATTCGACCTGTCCTAAATCCATCTTGGAAACCGAACCCAAATTCCGGTTTTTTCCGAAACAAATTTTAGTATATTATATGAATATAAATTTTCCTTGAGAAATACTTTTAATTTCCTTTTAAAAAACTTCTTTATAATCTTTCATTAACTCACTCATTAAACTCTTTTTCTCTCTCTTAATTCTCTAACCATCAGAAGGAGAGGAAATTCAATCCTTTTCCATCTGTTCGTGAGTGGCCAAGCCCCTTCCCATTCCCGAACGGCCGTGGCCAACCCCTCCGTTCATCTCCCGAAACCCCCAAAAATTTCTCCTATTTAAACTCATCTCCTCCCCTCATTCCAAATCCCTCTCACTCAAACCCAGCTTCCCATCCACCCTCAGAGCTTCTCGTGCCCTAGATCCTCGATCTCCGCCCGGCACCCGCCTCCGTCGGCCCGTCCAGCCGGCGTCCGTGTCCCCGCTCGCCGTCGGTGTCACCCTCATTTCCCGTATTTTCCGTATTCCCGTATTTCGTATTTATACTCGTATCTTTTGGCATGTATTTTTATTTTTCTCAACTTGTGGAATTTCGGTATTTCCCGTATGTTGGGTTTTGACATGGCTCGGTTTTAATTGAGTTGGTTGGTTTATGTGTATTGGAACACCTTAGCCTATGCTCCACCTTCAACACACCATATCCCACCCTCTTTAAAACTCCACCAACCTTTTCTCTCTCCGCATAAACCTCCATTAATTTTCTTCATCTTCTTCTTCTCCTTCTCTACACAACACCATCCCATAGGCAAGTGCACCTTGCCACCACATGAGAACCCTCTTTTATTTGTCCATTTGCTAGATTAGGACATGGTGATCAACATTAGAACTTGGTATTTTGTGATTTGGAGTCTCCATTGTTCTAGATCTAAGCTTTCCCTTTTTTTGGTTTTACATGGTTTTGATCTATTTAAGTTGGATTTTTATGGGTTTTGATGTTTCCTTGTGGAAGAGAATTCCATTCCCCCTGGTTGGAACTCTGGAAATCCGGATTTGGAGTTCGGATGGCCAAGTGGTGATGCTTTGAAGTTTTGGGAGCCATTGGAGCTTCTTCTCAGCCATGGAGAAGAAGACCCTGTCCCTTGCGTGCGTGCTTTTGTGCGTACGCAGCTCTCCTGCGTGCGTACTTTTTGCGTACGCAGCTCTCTTGCGTACGTGCTTTTGCGCGTACGCATCTCCCTTGCGTGCGTGTTTTTACGCGTACGCAGCTCTCCTGCGTGCGTGCTTTTGTGCGTACGCAGCTCTCCTGCGTGCGTGCTTTTGTGCGTACGCAGCTCTCCTGCGTGCGTGCTTTTGTGCGTACGTAGCTCTCCTGCGAGCGTGCTTTTGTGCGTACGCACTCTCCTGCTGCGTGCTTTTGTGCGTACACTCTCCTGCGTGCGTGCTTTTGTGCGTACGCAGCTCTCCTGCGTGCGTGCTTTTGTGCGTACGCAGCTCTCCTGCGTGTGTGCCCTGCATGCGTACTTTTACGCGTACGCATCTCCCCTGCGTGCGTGCTTTTACGCATACGCTGCTTCCCTGCGTGCGTGCTCTTGCGCGTACGCTGCACCCTGACCCCTTGCTTAACCCATTGGCTCTTGGAGTATTGGTTTTATTTCTCGATTTGGTTTCTCTTTTGTGGATTTGGTTTTCCTGAGATCTGTTCAACACAGCACTACTATCTTGACCCGACACAGCCTAACAAGGTTTTCAAGTAATTGTTTATGACTAGTACGGTTCTCGGGATTTCTGTGGATTATGATCCTGGTATTCTCTGATCTCCTTGCTAGTGACCCAGTGGGTGCACTCCTAACTGTAACTTGTAATTAATCCTTGTGACTTGATAACTTGATAGTGGCCCGTGGCGGCACACTCCTGATTGTAGCATGACTTGATAACTTAATGTTGTTGCGACGGCTAACTTAACTTGACCTGCCTTGACACCGTGGGTAGTTCTTTCTTGCTTGCTTGTTAAATCCACTTGTCCTGTCTTGCATCATATCTAGGATGGGACCCCTGAGTACCACGGTCAGGGGTACCTACTAAAATGAATTAAGGTTAATAACTAGAATAACACAGTAGTCATGAAGAGATGACACAGCTACAGGCAATCCCGTTACCTGGGCGCTCTTGGGATCTGTAGCATGCCGACGAGTAGGGCGCATTTCCAGCACACTGTCATGTGTTGCACCTTTTAAGTCACCTAAGGGTACATGCGTTTCCTGGACGATGTACCCACCAGAATTCAACCCCTAATTTTCGACCTGGGTAACCTGGATGGTCTGCAGGGCTTGTGGCTGTGGAATAATCTCACTGCATCTTGTTAGTAATTAGGCCTGTGATAATCCTAGTTAGTTAAAGTAGTAAGCCGTAGTATCTGCTTGGCCGTGATTGATTGAATGAGGCATAACCAGTCTAGCCATGTCTTGATTCAGTACAAGATTGCTTCTTGTCTTGATTTCTTGCATTATTATCTTGCCGATAAATGGTGGGAAACTAAGTTCTGTTCAGATGAAGGGTTACAACCCCGGTCCTTGTTTGGTTTACGGATTGTAACCTGGCTATCGGAATAGTTCCATGGTTATCTCGTCGTATATCATCCTGACATGTTTTCGTAAATTCTAGTTTTAATATTAGATTTTCTTGTGCTAATTGCTGGCTTTTGTTCTTATTTCGTGGCCCCCTTGTGGCACTTGCTCTTTCTGGGGTTGACCCAGCTGGTTTTGTGTGGCCAGATTTCGGAGCAGCTCTCGAGGATCTACCAAGCTTCCAGTCCAATGGTGACAACTAGACGAAACTCGGGCCAAGAGTGGGTTTTCCTTTTGTCTTGTCCACTTTATTGTAAAACTATTCTTTTGAGGCGTTTAGCCGACGAGCACCTGTTAGCTCGATGCACCTTTACTTACTGTCTGCCTACGGGCTGTAAACATGATTAACAAATCCTAGGGTTGATCATGTACGACTAAACTCTTGCTAGTCCTAACATTTTGTAACGACTAGCTTCATGATCAGCTGAATATGTAATATTTGGGACGCCTTATTATTGTATATTTAATGATCATACATCTTACTTACTTGCTTGTGATTGAGACATTAGGCTTGTTCATGACCATAAGAGACTGTTGGCTTATAGTAAACCCTCATATATCTAGACAGTCGTGACCGTATATCGAGGTGGTTCCCATTTTAATATACGTAGCTGGCTATGTCTGCCCCCGTTCTCCAGTATTCTGGTTCTGGGGCGTGACACGGTTTAAGTGGTGGCCCATGCAGGTCTTATAAATCAAGATATGTGGGGGTTTACCAGATAGATGTCTCAATCAGTACTCGTCCTTGATCTCTGTTCGTATCCTCTGAATCCCTGGATTCTTGCCCTGATCCTATGCTTATATCATTGATCTGTCCTGGTCCGTTCCTTATTGTTCCCTGTGTCGTCTTCTTCAGCGGTACTGTACCTGGTCCTACCGATCAACGAGGTGGAGCACTTCCCGTGGATCAGCAGCAACCCGGAGATCAAGCCCAGCATTCTGGGGTAGCCTCCAGAGTTGTGCCTACTGGAGAGAGTCACCAGTTCGGCCCGTCCAGCCCGCAGAGCCAGATGATGGTACCTTAGTAGGCCTCATCAGAACCTTGATAGCTTCCCAGGATCGTCGAAGCGACGCCCTGCACAAGACAGTTCAAGATGCTTTGACCCGAGACGGACATCCAGGGAACCAGGCGGCAAATAGCTTCAAGCGATTGAACCCTCCTTTCTTCGACGGCAGCGAGGATGCGATTGCCGCGGATGCATGGCTTCAGGATACCAAGGTGATTCTGGAAGCAGCTAGGACACCCGAGAATGAGAAGGTGGCGGTGGTACGCCTGCAGTTGTTGGATTTGGCTCGCAGTTGGTGGGCGGCGCAAGCCATGGGATTAGTGGCACCCATTGCTTGGGCAGTGTTTAGAGAGAGATTCCAGACGAAGTATTTCGATGCTGTGGCTCGGTACGACCTGCAGACTAGATTTACCCACTTGAAGCAAGGAGGCAGAACAGTCGACAGTTATGCATCGGAATTTTCTAGACTCAGTAGGTTTGCTCCCCTTGGTGGCGACCGAGTTTGATAGGGCCCAGCGGTTCCAGCAGGGGCTGCATTTGGAGATCTTGTTGGCAGTTGAGCAGTTCGAGCACCAGACGTTCGATGCAGTCTTGAGAGCAGCTAGGAGGCATGAGTACACCTCCCAGAGGATCGTGGATAGGACCGGAGGTAGGAAGCGGTCCCACAGTCAGATGCACCAATCATCAGCTCCAGTCCCGGCAGCTAGGGGATTGACCATTGGAACTCCGAGGCGGGCAGCCTCAGTAACGTCGGTTCAGCATTCGACCCCGACGTACCCGCAGCAGCAGAAGCAGAAGCAGACTTCTGCGATGGGATGTTCTCATTGCGGAAAGCCAGGGCATGTGGTGGCAGACTGTCGCAGGGCGTAGGGATTGTGCCTGGCTTGTGGAGCAGCAGATCATAGGATAGGGGCTTGCCCGAATAAGGGTGGTTCATCAGCATCCAACCCTTCTAGCTCTTCGGTGAGAGGACCGGCCCCAGCACCAGTTCAGCAGCAGCAGTATCAGTCTTCGAGGCCCTTGCCGCCTCAGTCTCAGACATTTCAGCAACAACACCCCCAGCAGTATGCACAGGCCCAAGCTCAGACCCAGAATAGCAGAGAGATTTCCAGCAGAGGGGATCAGCAGCCAGAGGACAAGGTCAGGCCATGATGATGGCTATGGAAGAAGAAGTTGCACCAGGTGAGGTTGTGGCATGTACTATTCTCGTCAACTCCTCTCCAGCGTCTGTATTATTTGATCTGGTGCATCGCATTCATTTATGTCTGTACGATTCGCGACACGGATAGGATTGGAGCCCGAGTCATTATCAGTGAGGCTCAATATACTTACTGGTAATGGCCTTGTGGGAGTAGATCGAGTGTTTTCCTCGTGTCGGATCGTAGTTAGCGGTAGGGAGTTCTCTGCTAGATTCATAGAGTTTCCTATGGCAGACTATGATGTAGTCCTAGGCATGGATTGGTTGAGGAACCAGTATGCTAGGATAGACTGCCATATTGGCAGAGTTGTCTTAGTATCCCCGGTGAGCCAGAGTTTTCGTTTTCCAGAGGCGCATAGAGCCATCTTCCCCATTGCGGATGGCAGTAGCAGCAGTGCAGTTACCCCGGATAGTTGAAGAATTTCCAGATGTCTTTCCAGAGGAGCTTCCAGGGATGCCGTCGGAACGGAAGATTGAGTTTACTATAGACTTGATTCCCGGGACAGCACCAGTATCAGAGCGAGTCTACAGGATGGCGCCTTCAGAGTTGGAAATTTTATACAAGATGATTGAAGAACTGAGGACCAAGGGATTCATTCGTGCAAGTGGATCGCCTTGGGGAGCCCCGATGCTTCTTGTAAAAAAAGGATGGTACGTCCAGGCTAGTGTTGATTATCGTACCTTGAATTCGGTGACAATCAAGAACAGATACCCTCTTCCGAAGATAGATGACTTGTTTGATCAGCTCAGAGGGGCTTCAGTATTTCGAAGATCGACTTGCGGTCGGGATACCACCAGATCAGAGTCAGAGAGCAGGACATCCCGAAGACAGCATTTAGATCGAGGTATGGACATTGGGAGTTCCTTGTTATGCCCTTTGGAGCGACCAATGCGCCGGCCGTATTCATGGACCTCATGAATCGCATTTTCATGCCTTACTTGGATCAATTGTGATCGTGTTCTTAGATGACATCCTGGTCTACAGCAAGAGTGAAGCAGAGCATGAGTAGCATCTCAGAGTCGTCCTCCAGACGCTTAGGGAGCATCAGTTGTACGCCAAGTTCAGTAAATGCGAGTTCTGGCTCGATCGTATTTCATACTTGGGTCACATCATTACCCGAGGAGGATGGAAGTGGATCCCCAGAAGATTGTGGCTATCGAGTCATGGCCGGTACCCAGCTCAGTGGCAGAGGTTCGCAGCTTCCTTGGATTGGCCGGCTACTACCGACGGTTCGTTTCAGATTTCGCAAGGATTTCAACGCCGATGACCCAGTTGACCCGCAAGGATGTGCCGTTTATTTGGACAGCAGAGTGTCAGAAATCATTTGAGAAGTTGAAGCAAGGTTTGATAACGGCTCCCATTCTCACCCTTCCAGATGGGACCGGAGGATTCACAGTTTATTGCGACGCTTCAGGAAGAGGATTGGGGTGTGTCTTGATGCAGCATGGGAAGGTAATATCTTATGCGTCACGTCAACTACGTGATCATGAGAAGAATTACCCGACCCACGACTTGGAATTGGCGGCGGTAGTGTTTGCTTTGAAGTTGTGGAGACACTACTTGTATGGAGATAGAGTGGAGATCTTTACTGATCATAAGAGCCTGAAGTTTTTTCACCCAGAAGGACCTTAATATGCGGCAGAGAAGATGGCTCGAGCTACTAGTGGACTATGATGTGGATTTGCAGTATCATCCCGGGAAGGCCAACGTTGTAGCAGATGCATTGCGCAGGAGAGCCGGAGTTTATTTCCTGACGGCACAACCAGAATTATTGGCAGATCTTCAGAGATGGGAATTGAAGTGGTTCTTCCAACCAGCGTGGCATTGATGGCCAGCCTACAGGTTCAGTCCAGCATAGTTGAGAGAATCCGGGTGGCGCAGTCAACAGATTCCAAGATCCAGCGACTCAGAGCAGAGTGTGAAGCAGGAAGAAGGTAAGAGTTATGTATCCATGAAGACGGTACACTTCGGTACGGCACTCGTCTTTGTGTACCCAGTGGAGATATCAGACAGGAAGTCATGGCAGAAGCCCACAGTTCACAATATTCTATTCATCCTGGTACGAAGATGTACCGTGATATTCGTCAGCATTTCTGGTGGAATGGCATGAAGAGGGAGATAGCCCGGTTTGTCTCTCGGTGTTTGGTTTGCTAACTGGTTAAAGCAGAACATCAGAGGCCCGCTGGACTTCTTCAACCTTTACCGATCCCGGAATGGAAATGGGAACATATAACCATGGATTTCGTGACCGGATTTCCCAGATCTCCGGCCGGCAGAGATGCTATTTGGGTAATTGTGGACAGGCTTACCAAGGTGGCACACTTTCTCCCATTCAGAGTTGGACAGTCGACGGCGCAGTTAGCAAGATGTATCTTAGGTAGATCGTCAGGCTTCACGGTGTGCCAGTTAGCATCACCTCGGACAGGGATTCAAGATTCACATCACACTTTTGGTGCAGCTTGCAGAAGAGTTTGGGGACTCGCCTTCAATTCAGCTCAGCTTATCACCCGCAGACAGATGGCCAGACAGAGCGCACAATCCAGACTCTTGAAGATATGTTGAGATCCTGTACCCTTGACTTCGGTGGTTCATGGAAGAATTACCTGCACCTGATGAAATTCTCGTACAACAACAGTTATCAGGCCAGTATCCAGATGACACCTTTCGAGGCTCTTTATGGCCGGAAGTGCAGATCCCCGCTAGCATGGGACGATGTCGGGGAGAGGCAGATGCTCGGACCCGAATTGATTTCCCAGACGGTTGAAGTGGTCAGGAAGGTCAGAGATCACCTCCGAGTTGCCCAGGACCGCCAGCGCCATTGGGCCGATGCTCATCGGCGTCCCTTAGAATTTGCTGTCGGCGACCATGTATTCCTTAGGATCTCGCCTAACCACGGCGTCATTCGCTTTGGCATGCGGAAAAAGCTTAGTCCTATATATAGGGCCGTTCGATATTCTAGAGCGAGTAGGAGATGTATCCTATCGTCTCGCTCTTCTGCCGTCGCTAAGTGAGGTGCATGATGTATTCCATGTGTCCCAATTACGATGGTATATTCCGGACCCGAGCCATATCCTAGACCATTCGGAATTGGTTGTTGGTACCAACCTTTCGTATGAGGAGAGGCCCGTGTCTATATTGGACCGGAGGGAAAAGATACTCAAGAACAAGACTATTAAATTAGTCCGTGTTGCTTGGGGTCATCACTCTCTAGGTGAGTCAACGTGGGAGCGTGAGGACGACATCCGATCGCGATATCCCTACCTGTTTGACTCGTGAGGTATAATGTCTTTCTTATGCCTTACGTTTTCCTTTCCTTGCTTGTATTGTATGATTGTATGATTGAACTGCTTAGTGTAGCTTGCCTGTGCTTAATGTAGCTTGTCGTGACAATCTCTAGCTCCTTGATTAAATTTCGAGGACGGAATTCTTTTAAGGTGGGTAGAGTTGTCACCCTCATTTCCCGTATTTTTTGTATTTCCCATATTTCGTATTTATACTCGTATCTGGATTTTGGCATGTATTTTTATTTTCTCAACTTGTAGAATTTCGGTATTTCCCGTATGTTGGGTTTTGACATGGCTCGGTTTTAATTGAGTTGGTTTGGTTTATTGTATTGGAACACCTTAGCCTATGCTCCACCCTCAACACACCATATCCCATCCTCTTTAAAACTCCACCAACCTTTTCTCTCTCCTCATAAACCTCCATTAATTTTTCTTCATCTTCTTCTTCTCCTTCCTCTACACAACACCCACCCATAGGCAAGTGCACCTTGCCACCACATGAGAACCCTCTTTTATTTGTCCATTTGCTAGATTAGGACATGGTGATCAACATTAGAACTTGGTATTTTGTGATTTGGAGTCTCCATTGTTCTAGATCTAAGCTTTTCCTATTTTCGATTTTACATGGTTTTGATCTATTTATTGGATTTTTATGGGTTTTGATGTTTCCTAGTGGAAGAGAATTCCATTCCACCCTGGTTGGAACTCTGGAAATCCGGATTTGGAGTTCGGATGGCCAAGTGGTGATGCTTTGAAGTTTTGGGAGCCATTGGAGCTTCTTCTCAGCCATGGAGAAGAAGACCCTTTTCCTTGCGTGCGTGCTTTTGCGCGTACGCAGCTCTCCTGCGTGCGTGCTTTTGTGCGTGCGCAGCTCTCTTGCGTGCGTGCTTTTGCGCGTACGCATCTCCCTTGCGTGCGTGTTTTTACGCGTACGCAGCTCTCCTGCGTGCGTGCTTTTGTGCGTACGCAGCTCTCCTGCGTGCGTGCTTTTGTGCGTACGTAGCTCTCCTGCGTGCGTGCTTTTGTGCGTACGCAGCTCTCCTGCGTGCGTGCTTTTGTGCGTACGCAGCTCTCCTGCGAGATTGCTTTTGTGCGTACGCAGCTCTCCTGCGTGCGTGCTTTTGTGCGTACGCAGCTCTTCTGCGTGCGTGCTTTTGTGTGTACACAGCTCTCCTGCGAGCGTGCTTTTGTGCATACACAGCTCTCCTGCGTGCGTGCTTTTACGCGTACGCAGCTCTCCTGCGTGCGTGCTTTTACGCGTACGCTGCTCTCCTGCGTGCGTGCTCTTGCGCGTACGCTGCACCCTGACCCCTTGCTTAACCCATCGGCTCTTGGAGTATTGGTTTTTTTCTCGATTTGGTTTCTCTTTTGTGGATTTGGTTTTCCTGAGATCTGTTCAACACAGCACTACTATCTTGACCCGACACAGCCTAACACGGTTTTCAAGTAATTGTTTATGACTAGTACGGTTCTCGAGATTTTCTGTGGATTATGATCCTGGTATTCTCTGATCTCCTTGCTAGTGACCCAGTGGGGTGCACTCCTAACTGTAACTTGTAATTAATCCTTGTGACTTGATAACTTGATAGTGGCCCGTGGCGGCGCACTCCTGATTTGTAGCATGACTTGATAACTTAATGCTGTTGCGACGGCTAACTTAACTTGACCTGCCTTGACACCATGGGTAGTTCTTTCTTGCTTGCTTGTTAAATCCACTTGTCCTGTCTTGCATCATGTCTAGGATGGGACCCCTGAGTACCACGGTCAGGGGTACCTACTAAAATGAATTAAGGTTAATAACTAGAATAACACAGTAGTCATGAATAGATGACACAGCTACAGGCAATCCCGTTACCTGGGCGCTCTTGGGATCTGTAGCCTGCCGACGAGTAGGGCGCATTTCCAGCACACTGTCATGTGTTGCACCTTCTAAGTCACCTAAGGGTACATGCGTTTCCTGGACGATGTACCCACCAGAATTCAACCCCTAATTTTCGACCTGGGTAACATGGATGGTCTGCAGGGCTTGTGGCTGTGGAATAATCTCACTGCATCTTGTTAGTAATTAGGCCTGTGATAACCCTAGTTAGTTAAAGTAGTAAGCCGTAGTATCTGCTTGGCCGTGATTGATTGAATGAGGTATAACCAGTCTAGCCATGTCTTGATTCAGTACAAGATTGCTTCTTGTCTTGATTTCTTGCATTATTATCTTGCCGACAAATGGTGGGAAACTAAGTTCTGTTCAGATGAAGGGTTACAACCCCGGTCCTTGTTTGGTTTACGGATTGTAACCTGGCTATCGGAATAGTTCCATGGTTATCTCGTCATATATCATCCTGACATGTTTTCGTAAATTCTAGTTTTAATATTAGATTTTCTTGTGCTAATTGCTGGCTTTTGTTCTTATTTCGTGGCCCCCTTGTGGCACTTGCTCTTTCTGGGGTTGACCCAGCTGGTTTTGTGTGGCCAGATTTCGGAGCAGCTTCCGAGGATCTACCAAGCTTCCAGCCCAATGGTGACAACTAGACGAAACCCGGGCCAAGAGTGGGTTTTCCTTTGTCTTGTCCACTTCATTGTAAAACTATTCTTTTGAGGCTTTTAGCCGACGAGCACCTGTTAGCTCGATGCACCTTTACTTACTGTCTGCCTACGGGCTGTAAACATGATTAACAAATCCTAGGGTTGATCATGTACGACTAAACTCTTGCTAGTCCTAACATTTTGTAACGACTAGCTTCATGATCAGCTGAATATGTAATATTTGGGACGCCTTATTATTGTATATTTAATGATCATACATCTTGCGACCTTACTTACTTGCTTGTGATTGAGACATTAGGCTTGTTCATGACCATAAGAGACTGTTGGCTTGTAGTAAACCCTCATATATCTAGACAGCCGTGACCGTATATCGAGGTGGTTCCCATTTCAATATACGTAGCTGGCTATGTCTGCCCCCGCTCTCCAGTATTCTGGTTCTGGTCGTGACAGTCGGCCCGACCCGCAACCCTGCGCTCCACCGCCGGTCGCCTCCCGGCACCCGCGCGGCCTCCCTCCGCCGCTGTCCCCGCAAGCCTCCGGCCATCCACCCTCTCGGCCAAGACGGCGACCAGCCGCCGTGCCTCCCTGTGCGCCGACCCCTTCGGCGCCATGTTTCCCCTGAGCCGCGGCCGCCCGAGTCCCTCGTGGCTTGCTATCCCAGACCCTTCGGGGCCGCCGCAAGCAGTCGTGCGTCCGACCCCTGTCGGCCGTGCTTCCCGGAGCCAACCTACCGTTCCCGCGCGTTGAGTTCGCGCTGTCTGATCCCTCTGTCCCGAGACGATTCTCTGTCCACGTTCCGCGGCCTGTCGTTTCTCTGACCGTGGGTTTGCCGTTGTTCGGACGCTGTTCCGAGAAGTTTTTCCGCTGTCCGCGTGGATTTTCTCTATTTCATCTGAGAGCTCTAGCCGAGCATCCGAGGTATATTCTCGTGTCCCTGTGTCCCTTTGGTTTATGTGTCGATGATGACGTGGTCCCGACTCCTCGACTTTGATAAGTTGCGGGTGTGGTTTCAGATCTTTCCGAATTCCATTACGGAACGATTCTGTGGCTTTTCGGTTTTCCGAATTTCAATTCGGTTTTTCCGAATTTTATTTCTGAAGAGTTCTGTGGTTTGATTATCTGTGTTGTGGTTTTTGATTTTGGTTTAGTATTATCATTTTTGGTTGGATATATTTGTGTGGCGATGGATATCCCTGGTTTGGGAGCGATTGGTTGTGTTTTTAGCATTTTTCCAGTTTTGGGTTGTCCCAAATATAGAGGGAATGCTGCCGAAATTTTTATAAAATTATAAATGGATTTCAAAGCGATTTTCAAAAATATTTATAAATTTGGATTTTTGGGCGACGACCGTACTGGTCCGTGGGCTCTAGCGAAATGCAAACGAAACCGGTTTTACCCGGACGTTGAGGCATTAGCTAATTTTGTGACGATTGGACCAAGTCTGAGACTCTTAATAATATTTATTTTAATTTAATTTATTAATTAAAGTGCAGGATATTTTTAGAACTAACTAACATTTTCTCTTATTTTAATTTATGTAAAAGTTTGTAAGGGCATAAGCCCAGTCTCTATTTTGGTGGTTCTGTAATAGTGTAGATATTTTCTTTATTTTCTGATTGGATGATTCGATCGTTAGAGCGTGTAAAGTATTAAATAAACATTATTTTGGATATAGAAAATTAATATTATTTTTTTCACATTAAATAACTAGGAAAATTATAAGTTATTATTTAAATAAATATCACGTTTTTCTCATTTAAAGAAAAATATTAATTTTATATATAATACAAAATACAAAGTTTTACCAAGTAAATCAATAACTACGAGTTTTTTCAAATACAAAGTTAAATTGACTTTTCTTCGTAAGTTAGAAACTCACCTCGATAAGCACTCTAAGTAGAGTTGTAAATAACCTAAAATTTGACTAGGACAAATACTAGAAATTGTAACTAGCAAATATAGCATGGGAACTTTGGAAATCTAAGTCAGAAATTCTCAATTGTAGGGTTTCAAGGATTGTACTAACATCATCCCGGAATCAACATCGAATCCAGTTATAACCAAGGCAAGTACAATTTGTGTTAGTTTACCAATTATTTAATAATCTTTTTATTGCAAGTTTAAACCACGATGCAACGCGGAACTCTCTCTCTGAGAGCATTGACTGATTGACTGTTGGGTACTGGGGGAGTAGTGTAATGAGTATGACCACATCTAAAATAGTATACTGACTGTGTTAGCTTACCCCTCATACACACGGGGATAAGCTATATCGTATCAATAGGATACAATTGTACAACCCAAGCCGGTCATATTCATTGCCTATTCACATCACAATGTTTTAACTGCTGGAAAACTGTTTATTTCAAATTGTTTAAAAGTGCATAACTCTATTATTATTTCAATTGTTGGATTATCATGAATTGTACTTTGCTCCCTCCTGACTGGAGATCAACATTTTTAGGTGATTGCGTCATCGAAGATCTGATGCCTGTTCCCGCAGAACCTGGAACCCAAGATTAGTAGAGCTGGATAGTAATTTATTTAGTAACCAATGTATCAAATGTAGTTGTTGTAATTAATAGTTGTTGTATTTCAGAAATTTCAAATTGAATAAAATTTTTATATTCGTTAGAATTTTATCTGCATATGTTTCACTACTGAATACAACTTACTGCCGCCGTCTCAACAACGGTGCAGGCTGGGCCTGATCCAATTCGACCCAAGAAATTGGGACCGGTCGTGACACAAAGTCTCAAAAATATAAAACAAAATCTTCAAACGATGTCTCGAATAGGGGCTGAATCTCAAGCAAGTGTCAAGATAGGAGTGAAGATTCAAACAATGTTTTGATTGGGGACAAGTTTCAAAATGGAATTTCGTGTAGAAATAAAATCTCAAATAGCACTTGGTTCGAATAGGAAATTTAAATAGAAGCAAAAACAAAGCCATAAATAATGAATAATGAAACAGGTATCGAATAGTGGATTCCAAACAATTATCGAATTGTGGATCTGGAACAAGTTTATCGAATAGGAAACAATATCTTGAAATACGTTTCGAATATCAATCAGGATTTCAAACAAGAAAACGAGAAGTTTCAAGAAATGATCTAGGTGCTAAGAGGATTTTAAGGAGAGACTGTATTGCTAATCAGATAGATGGTTTTTCCAACCAGGCAAAAAAAAAATCTTTTGTCTTCAATCTGTCTTCAGTATTCCTGTCACGACCCGGTCCCCAAATACTTGGGTCGAATCGGATCATGCCCAGCCTGCACCGTTGATGAGACGGCGGCAGTAAGCTGTAATCCATATGCAGGTGATCAACAACATTTGTAACTAAATTTTTCACAACATATTTAAACGATAACTCAACATTTGTTCTGTTACAAAGTTTCATAACTTGAAATAACAAGAAACTAATAAACTCCAAACTAAAGTAGCATCTATGGAGACGCCACAACATCCTCATCAGCTGGAAGTACCGTCGGGTACAAGTCAGGATCGTAGTAGCTATTGATAAGCATCTCCAGGTCATCAGAAATACCTAAAATGTTGTCTCCAGTCAGGAGGGAGCAAAGTACAATTTATGCAAATTTTAACAATTAAAATGACAATTAATATCATGCACTTTTAAACAGTTTTTAAAGATGAAACAATTTTGAAATACAGTAAAGTGATATGAATAGATAATGAATATGACCGGATTGGGTTACAGTAGTATCCTAGCGATACGGTATGGCTTGTCCCCGTGTGAAGAGGGGAAAGCTAATACAGTCAGTTATCCTAATTTTTGGATTTGGTCATATCCACTACTCTACTCCCCCAGTCCCCAACAGTACAGTCAATACTCTCGAAAGAGTTCGTGTTTAACAGTGGTTTAAAATTGCAATGAATGATTGTTAAAATAATCGTAAATCCACATAAATATACTTGCCTTAAATTTAAGTTGGACGAGATTTGTACTTCAAGTTGACGATCAAGAGCTTCCTCGAAATCCTACATTTCGGGAATTTGTCTCAGAAACAAACTCTAAAAATATCTAGTTACAATCTCTATTTGTCTTTCCTAGTCAATTTTAGTTGTTAGTTAACAAACACAACATCACAGCGTTTACTAGTTTGTTGAAGTTAAAAATTCAATTTACTTTGGTTTTTGGGTAAAACTTGCTTTTATCAAATTACGTAAAAAACTTGGTATATATTCATTTGAAAACTTGACTTAAAAATATAAAGAATAAATTTTCTTTTCCTTAAAAATGAGAAAATCATGAGTTTATAATATCTTTGATTTTTCCTACGCTTTCCACAAACCCAGAACATAAATGAAAATTACTTCCTACTTATTATAGGCCTGGGCTTATGCCCTTACAATTACAATAAATTGAAATAAGAAAAGAAACTGGTTAGTCCGAAAATTATCTACAATTTAACAAAAACTAATAAATTTCTAAAATATTATTTTAAGAAAATTATAAGTCTCAGACTCTGGTCCAAACTTCATTTTCAACTATTCTGCCTCAACGTCCGGTCGAACCGGTGCGTTTGCATTTCGTTGGGGCCCAGTAACCATTTATGGTTGTCGCCCAAAAATACCAAAATCATTTTAAAACCATTTTATTAATTTTCCCAAAATTTCGGCAGCATTCCCTCTGTTTTCGGTCAACCCAAGAACTGGGAAACGCTCCGATTTTCCTGTAAAATAACTCCCAAAACCCGAAATATATATATATCCATAGAATATATTTTTTTCCAAAGCCAACACAACATTTCTGATATAATAACGGAATTCCCTAAAACTCGAAACCATTCCGAATCAAAATTTCCCAAGAGAAACATCTCCAGCATTGTCATATAACCAAAAATTCCAACAGAACTCAAAGAGCCCAATATGAACCAACAAAACCAAATCAGGAATTTAATTTTAATCTCCAAAAAAATGTTTCCGAAAAATATCAGAAAACCGTCACAGAACCATTTTCCAAGGAAACGAATCCACAGAACATTTTCCGAAAACTGTCGGAAAATCCAAAAATAAAAACGGAACGAATCCGTAACCGTAGACCCGAATTCGAAGGAATCGGTTGGACCATCTCATCACAGACAAATAAAATACGGGATCCAGAGATTACCCAAACCGACGGAATCCGAAGTGATGCCTCGGACTCGGAATAGCGGAAACGGAACCCGGGAAACGCTGTGCACGCGTCCAGCAGCGGACCGAAGCGCTCGAGTCGGACAGGGGCGGCCACCGGGGCAAACACCGGCGGTCAGCGGTCGCCGGAGGGTCGGGCGCCAGGAGGGCGGCGAAAAGGGGGCGCCGGCCTGGGGTCGATCGGCCCTGTACAGCGGCGGCTCCGGTAGGGGTGCTCGGCTCGGGTTCGCCGGGATTTGGGAATTAGGGCACAGACTTGGAGTAATTTGTGATGGAGAAGGATGGATGAGGGTAGTTTATATAGGAAAGGAGAAATGGGTTACCGGAGTGAGAACTCGAAGGGCCATGTCGACGGTTACGGAATGCTCGGTCGCATACGTTGGAAGAAGAAGAGACTCCATCGTTGGTTAAATGAAACCAACTCATGGTTAGGACAAGAAAGAGAAGAATACATTAAATACCAAATAAATGGTGCACCTACACTTACTGATGATACCAAAATAATGTCCATTTCTATATTAATCTCCAATTATGGGTTTTTAAGCCCAACTAAAAAAAACCCAACTAAAACTTTTAGCCCAAATATTAGTATTAACCCATTGTTATAAAAAAATCCTTTATTTAATTTTTTAAAAAAAACATTTTTTTTAACCAATAAATTATTCTCTTTTTAGACAAAAATCAATTTTAAACAAAATTTCTAAAAATTAACTAATTTCATGAAAACATTTTTATTAATCAAAAATTTCTAAACATTAATTATTAGAAAACTTTTGAAACAGGGTTTCACAACCTTCCCTCCTTAGAAAATTTCGTCCTCGAAATTTAAGCTTTTAACCTCTGCTAGTAAATTCTAAAATTTAATGTGTCACATCAATAAAATTTTAGTTCAATCACATATCGTATCAAACCAACCAATTTATATTTCTTGATTAACATTTCAAAGCTCATCCTCGAAATTTGAATTTGAACAATAATCCACCGATCCTATTCTTCATCATTTTTTTTTCAACTCAAGTAATAAATAATAACTATTTATGCCAAATCTCAAAATCTCCAATATCCTCAACTCCTCGAAATTTGGTTTTCCGCAAAATTTTAAAATTTTGAATCAAATCCAATCCTTAAACGTTAAATTTAAATTCAATGCTCCAAACAAACTTTAATTTTCAATCTTCAAATACAACCTTTAAATTTATATCTTGTAATATAATGATAATCTTCTTAAAACTCAAATTCAATCATACATCCCTCAAAACTTGTGATTTTACAAAATCGTCAATGTGCCATATCAATTCTTCAACTCTTTTATTTAAATAAATTCTATCCTTAAATTTTAATTCTACAAAGCTTCCACTTTCCACCTTAGAAAATATCAGATTTAAAATTTTACCCATCAATTCCAATTCCAGTAAGAAATCAAATCATAAGATCAAAATCTTTATTGCTAATCTTTTTTTTTTTTTTACTAATGTTAATTCGATAAATAAGTTTTTCTCCTCATTCAAATAAAATAATTTTCTCAAAAGTCAAAATTCAATCTTGGTCACGTAATGCTTGTCTCCAAGAATTTATAGAACTTCCACAGATTTGATTTCCTCTTTAACCTAAAGTTCATCCATCTCAATTTCAAAATTCAAATTCAAACATCAAAAGATTCAAACACAACCTTCTCAAAGATTTAAATTTAATCATGGCTACTCTCTCTCCTTTAATAAAGCGCAAGATGATCATCTCAATATAATTATCCTGCCGTGAGGATCTATAAAATAGTTTTTTTAAAAATAACATACCATAAGTTTTAAATAATTCGACAAACAAATATATCACAAAAAAAAACTTACTGTCATTTCACAAATCAAATTCCTACATAAAATAAATGAGAAAAATTGTAAAATAAAAAAATTATACTTCAAAAACTTTGATAACCTTTAAATGGGATTCTTAAATCAAAATTTTACTTTCAAAACTGAAATCATAACGTTTCTATATATCTCATATCTAGAGACAACTAATTTAAAACTCCAAGCCACATCACCAAAATTTATTTGTGTTAATCTACCAAATTTAAATCCTCTAATGATATTCTTCCTCAATTGGTAGATTTTATATTCAATCAATTACATCTTCGAAAATATTTAATCAAAACTTCTTGTGGCCTATCATTACAAAAATTGTTCTCCTTAAAATCAAAAGTGTCAACTCTTCAAAGTCAATATAAAATTTAATTCTAAGATGCATATGATATTATTACTCAAATAAGATCTTTTCCTTTATTAATTTTCACTAAACTCAAGTTCATATTATCGGGTGCAATCTTCTTAATTTTTTTTTAATATCCTCAAAAAATTTTTACATCATAAAATTAATCACTCAACTTTTAGATTCATATCCCTTATAGAAATCTTATAGGTAATAATCTTCAACTTTATTTTACTACATCATCTCGAAAATCATAATCTTTACTCTTTATCTTTATCATTATGAGAATAATCCTCTAGATACTCAATTTCTCTATTCCATCAAGTTCAAATGTTTAACTTCATATAAAATTTTAAACATTTTCCTTAACAGAATATCAAGGTTCAAACTTTTCCAAACAAAACTTTCAAAATTTTATGTGCAAGCCTAGTATCTCAATCCTCAAATTTTAAGTTTTTTCAAAATGTTTCAATTTTTAATACCCCTTAATCTCCTCGTAATCTTTAAAGTTAAATCTTCCAATAAAATCTTTAATGTTTACGTGATGACCATAGTTTCACAATCCTCGAGAAAATTTAAAATCTTTACAACCATAATTCAAATTCCAGATACTTTAATCCCTTCAAAGTAAATCTCTTGTTCTCTATTTCTATTATCTCTCGAGTCAAAATTACCAAACTGAGAAATCAATTTTTTTTTATATAAAATTTTAAATTTCAATGCATCAAGAAAATTCTCATTGTATAGTATCAAAGATTCAGTCTTGCTACTAGAACTCTTTCTATAAATTACATAAATTTAAAATTTACCATCAAGGAATCATGTTGAAATATTATGGTACTCGAGATTCAAGCATCAAGGAACTAAAAGCGAAAGAAAGAAGGCAAAAAAGGAAAATAAAAGTCAACAGAAAATTACTACCAAAAGGAATATAAATTCACTAGGGTAAAATCAATAAGAATCAAAGAAAACAAGATCGATAGGAAACAAAATTAATAAGTATTAACTCAATAAAGGTCGTAAGAGCAAAATCAATAGGAACTACAATTTAATAAACTAGCACTAATGGGAAACTACAATTAATAAGAAGATTAAAACTAATAGGAACTAAAGCATTAGGAACTAAGATTGAATAAGGCTAACTAACAATCGAAGGAATACATGAGAAATTAAATTAACTAATCTAGGAAACAAATTAAATATGTAATGGAAAAAAAAAATTAAATCAATCACATGACATCAACTAGTATCAACCATCCTCTAGAAAGTTTTAGGATCAAACATAAGCAAGATAACCTACCAACTATAAGCAAGCAAAAATAGGTACATATATAAATAGATGATTCCGGTCCTATTGTGACAATTTGATGTTCTAGTGTCTTATTTGTCTCTAGGTAAGTTTTTCTAAGTTGTTGATTTCAGACCTGCATGGGCCACCACTAAAAACATGTCACGACCCGGTCCCCAAATACTTGGGTCGAATCGGATCATGCCCAGCCTGCACCGTTGATGAGACGGCGGCAGTAAGCTGTAATCCATATGCAGGTGATCAACAACATTTGTAACTAAATTTTCCACAACATATATTTAAACGATAACTCAAAATTTGTTCTGTTACAAAGTTTCATAACTTGAAATAACAAGAAACTATAAACTCCAAACTAAAGTAGCATCTATGGAGACGCCACAACATCCTCATCAGCTGGAAGTACCGCCGGGTACAAGTCAGGATCGTAGTAGCTATTGATAAGCATCTCCAGGTCATCAGAAATACCTAAAATGTTGTCTCCAGTCAGGAGGGAGCAAAGTACAATTTATGCAAATTTTAACAATTAAAATGACAATTAATATCATGCACTTTTAAACAGTTTTTAAAGATGAAACAATTTTGAAATACAGTAAAGTGATATGAATAGATAATGAATATGACCGGATTGGGTTACAGTAGTATCCTAGCGATACGGTATGGCTTGTCCCCGTGTGAAGAGGGAAAAGCTAATACAGTCAGTTATCCTAATTTTTGGATTTGGTCATATCCACTACTCTACTCCCCCAGTCCCCAACAGTACAGTCAATACTCTCGAAAGAGTTCGTGTTTAACAGTGGTTTAAAATTGCAATGAAATGATTGTTAAAATAATCGTAAATCCACATAAATGTACTTGCCTTAAATTTAAGTTGGACGAGATTTGTACTTCAAGTTGACGATCAAGAGCTTCCTCGAAATCCTACATTTCGGGAATTTGTCTCAGAAACAAACTCTAAAAATATCTAGTTACAATCTCTATTTGTCTTTCCTAGTCAATTTTAGTTGTTAGTTAACAAACAAACATCACAGCGTTTACTAGTTTGTTGAAGTTAAGAAATTCAATTTACTTTGGTTTTTGGGTAAAACTTGCTTTTATCAAATTACGTAAAAAAACTTGGTATATATTCATTTGAAAACTCTGACTTAAAAATATAAAGAATAAATTTTTTTTCCTTAAAAATGAGAAATCATGAGTTTATAATATCTTTGATTTTTCCTACGCTTTCCACAAACCCAGAACATAAATGAAAATTACTTCCTACTTATTACAGGCCTGGGCTTATGCCCTTACAATTACAATAAATTGAAATAAGAAAAGAAACTGGTTAGTCCGAAAATTATCTACAATTTAACAAAAACTAATAAATTTCTAAAATATTATTTTAAGAAAATTATAAGTCTCAGACTCTGGTCCAAACTTCATTTTCAACTATTCTGCCTCAACGTCCGGTCGAACCGGTGCGTTTGCATTTCGTTGGGGCCCAGTAACCATTTATGGTTGTCGCCCAAAAATACCAAAATTATTTTAAAACCATTTTATTAATTTTCCCGAAAATTTCGGCAGCATTCCCTCTGTTTTCGGTCAACCCAAGAACTGGGAAACGCTCCGATTTTCCTGTAAAATAACTCCCAAAACCCGAAATATATATATATATCCATAGAATATATTTTTTTCCAAAGCCAACACAACATTTCTGATATAATAACGGAATTCCCTAAAACTCGAAACCATTCCGAATCAAAATTTCCCAAGAGAAACATCTCCAGCATTGTCATATAACCAAAAATTCCAACAGAACTCAAAGAGCCCAATATGAACCAACAAAACCAAATCAGGAATTTAATTTTAATCTCCAAAAAAAATGTTTCTGAAAAATATCAGAAAACCGTCACAGAACCATTTTCCAAGGAAACGAATCCACAGAACATTTTCCGAAAACTGTCGGAAAATCCAAAAAAAAACGGAACGAATCCGTAACCGTAGACCCGAATTTCGAAGGAATCGGTTGGACCATCTCATCACAGACAAATAAAATACGGGATCCAGAGATTACCCAAACCGACGGAATCCGAAGTGATGCCTCGGACTCGGAATAGCGGAAACACGGAAACGGAACCCGGGAAACGCTGTGCACGCGTCCAGCAGCGGACCGAAGCGCTCGAGTCGGACAGGGGTGGCCACCGGGGCAAACACCGGCGGTCAGCGAGTCGCCGGAGGGTCGGGCGCCGGCCAGGGAGCGGCGGCGGAAAAGGGGGCGCCGGCCTGGGGTCGATCGGCCCTGTACAGCGGCGGCTCCGGTAGGGGTGCTGCTCGGGTTCGCCGGATTTGGGAATTAGGGCACAGACTTGGAGTAATTTGTGATGGAGAAGGATGGATGAGGGTAGTTTATATAGAAAAGGAGAAATGGGGGTTACCGGAGTGAGAACTCGAAGGGCCATGTCGACGGTTACGGAATGCTCGGTCGCATACGTTGGAAAGAAGAAGAGACTCCATCGTTGGTTAAATGAAACCAACTCATGGTTAGGACAAGAAAGAGAAGAATACATTAAATACCAAATAAATGGTGCACCTACACTTACTGATGATACCAAAATAATGTCCATTTCTATATTAATCTCCAATTATGGGTTTTTAAGCCCAACTAAAAAAAACCCAACTAAAACTTTTAGCCCAAATATTAGTATTAACCCATTGTTATAAAAAATCCTTTATTTAATTTTTAAAAAAAAACATTTTTTTAACCAATAAATTATTCTCTTTTTAGACAAAAATCAATTTTAAACAAAATTTCTAAAAATTAACTAATTTCATGAAAACATTTTATTAATCAAAAAATTTCTAAACATTAATTATTAGAAAACTTTTGAAACAGGGTTTCACAATTCCTCCAGAATTATTTCAATTTCTTCAACTGTCCTGTCGTAGGCTGGTCCTTGCGGTAGTGCTCCATGTGGTTGCTAATTCTGGAGAGGCGGGTCCTTCTTCTGTGGTACTGGTGCTCCTCGTGCTTGTCCCTAAGCAGTGTAATCAACGGTCTCCGTACAATCCTTGACTTGATGAGCAGACGATCCGTAGAACAAGCATAGCCTCCGTCTTTTGCGGCATCTTCATAGTGGTGTCCTGAGAGATGGCAGAACTGCAAATGATTTTCGACTGGATCTGAATTTGAATCTCCCGCTGGGCTGAAGAAGCAATGTCTGAGTGTGATGAAGCTTCGCGGATCCATAATAGCTGCTATCTCGGCCATAAGTCTTCATGTCTCTTTTGAGTTTTAGTTTTTCGTCTTATTGTATGTGCTATGAGCTGGATCTCCCGGTTGGTGACTTCAATCAGAGGAGTCGGATCCTCAAAGACTTGGATGGTCTTCAGTGGCGGCTTCAGATTCTCGATTTGCTCCTCGGTACAAGATATGCGCTTGGTGTCGGGGAAGTCCAAAGATCTGAGAGTGGGAAAGGACAGCCTGCTGGTGTCAAGGAACTCTTGAAATGTCTCCGTCAACTACGTACTACCCATGGGGATAGTAGAGTGATAGAAGGTAGTGGAAGCTCGAAACCTTCAAGTGTAGGTGGATCAACAGTTCTGGTGTCGCATGCTTTTGAACTATCTGAAAAACAGAAAACAGTTAAAATAACCTAGACCTAAATACAACAAGTGTTTATAGAATATCAAAATACCCGATGTACCCGATTTCCTATGCTGTGATTCAAGTTTTCCTAGTTTTAAATCAAGTCCCCCAATAGTACACTAAGACCTAGGTACCATTAGGATAGACCTGCATGGGCCACCACTAAAAATATGTCACGACCCGCACCCGAATAATCGGACACGAGTCGGACACGCCCATCCTTCGTCGTTAGACACGACGAACTAAGCTATACCAAACTAGGGAAATCTAACCAGATAATCAAGACAAGTAAAATCTCAGCATCTATAACGTATCTGTCACGACCTGCTCCCGAATAATCGGACACGAGTCGGACACGCCCAGCCTTCGTCGTTAGACACGACAAAGTAAGCTGTACCAAGCTAGGAAAACTAACCAGATAAACATGAAAGTATAGAATCACAGCATCTAAAAACGTATCCCAGAATGATCACCATAATCCACAAATCCAGATATCATAATGTACCAGAATCAACATGAATAAAAAGTGCTATGAACTCTAAAGTCAATATCTCAAAGTAAAGCTAAGTAATCTAAACCTGAAGCCTCAAGCTAAGCCTCATCCTGCTTAGCTAAATCCTAGGCTCTGGCCCATAGAGTAGAACAATGTCCTGCAAGCATACCTGCAACATATCCTATTCAGGAGCGGAGCAAAGTACAATTCTAGGTAATGAAACATGAACATGATATGAACAGAGTACAGGAGTACAGGAAATGAAATACAGGAATGAACATGAAAGTACAGGAAAGTAGTACAGGAAATAAGTACATGAACTATAGTACATGAATGTAAAGTACAGGAACATGTAAAGTACAGGAATGAACTATAATCCTGAAGTACCAGACATGACAAGTGCACAATATCGAAATACATCTAGTCCATGTGACCGGCTGGGGTAAGTACAGGAGCATGCACAGGAGTACATGAATATGGTACGACTTAGGACCCGCGTGCACAGTGCGAGGCCTAAGCTAGGTACAGGAATATATAGTAACCGGGATTGGTCACATGGCTAGTGTATTTCCCCACCCGACACTAATAAGTACAAGAGCAAGAGTACAGAAATACATGGGTACATGAATATCGTGCCATGACGTGTCACAAGAAAGGGTACAAGAATGTAAATGTACAAAATCGTAGAAAAGTACTTGCCTTGCTCCAGGAAAGTACGGGTGAAGATCGGGGCTAGATGTCCTCCTGTATTTAATAATGTGTACAAGTTGGTTAAGTTATACACAATTATCAACTAACAATCTAATCTTCTAACCACAACTTTATCTAGTAATATACTAGCTATACTCTACCAATTTATGGATAATTAGACAGTCTCCAATCTACACACCTTTCTAACTGAATAATTAGAAATCTCTTACAAGATTGGCATAAAAATACTATACCTAAAATAATATAGGTAGTATACTCAAGTAAAATATTTGAATAATGCTACAAAAGTTTATTAGGAAACTAAAACATGTTAACTCTATTAATTACCTTCGTCTCCACATTCACTTTACTATAGTCCATTTTAAAACTTCACTCAACAGTCACATATCCAAATTGACCAGGTTACTGGAATTTAGTACCAAGCTAAAAATCCCTAACTCTACTGAGCTCCTTGCATCAAGGTTCGTGCACACAAGGATCGGTGCAAAGCATCAACTAGAAGAAATTTGGCCAACACAAGCCACCCTACCAAGAACAATCCAACATGACAGTTTATAACTCTACCATGCAGAGTGAAAGTCCGCATAGAGTTTAGGCTTTGCCTCTCATAACTAGTCGACCCCCAATTGAATTTATATGATACTAAAGTCCAACCATTCAACAGGGAAAGAAACTTAGATGGACATATCATAACCAACCTGTATAGCACATACACCATTCAGACTTGTCATGCCAACACAGCCTACATATGAGTTGCCCCAACTCAAGCATCACTCAAATAACTCAAGCTTGATATACAGAACTTAACAAAATACTAACTATACTATAATACAACTATATTGCAAGATTTGCTACATACAAAATTTCCAGTAGGTCTACATAGTCAAAAGAATAGACACCCCCATAGCCAAGACATAAGCCAACCTACCAATGTCCAAGTCACCAACTACAGTATTAGCCCAGAATTTAAAAGAACAGGGATATCCCAAACTCACTAGGAGAAAGCTATCACACACACTTCAATTCAAAATCTCAGAATAAAAGAAAATATTACATATAGTTTGATTCCAACAAAATCAATATAGGTTACATAAAATATTCATACAAAAGATTTGAAATCGTAATTAAAATCCTGCCAATTGCTAAACTGATCCAAACATGACACATTACCCTGATCAGAACACAGACAACAACCTTGCCCCTAATCGACCTGGTACACACGATACAGTCCGTCGTTGGACACGAGCAGCCTTGGCCACACACCCCCGATTACTGCTACAGCCCACATAGACACATTTCCCCTGCTGAATCATGAATGTGCCCCGGACACACACGCACGATCACTGCTATGATCCGATACACGCCAACCCATAGTCACACCCGCTGACACAGTCCACGCCAACCCTAAATCGACCATGTCTAATACTTAATCAATAGCTACCAAGCAACAAATCGACAACATGAAAATGAAAGGGCACACCTGAGAAGAATCTAATATGGTGCGTGAACATTACTCCAAGAAGATCAGACACGGTCTCTTGACAATCCCCTGGAAGAAAATCGATCTGCAATTTAATGCGAGGACACAATCGATCACTAAGAACACTAAATAATCAACCAGATCAATTGCCAAAAATACTATCAATCTGAATGAGACTTAGGCCTCACCAAAATTTTAGGGCTCTGGATGAAGATGGAGAACTCCGCTGACATGGAGGCGGTGCGTCTGCAAATTTTGGAGGAAGTCGGATCTGCTCGAGATGATCGCCTCGCGTCGGAGGAAGCTGCCATGAGTAGGAAGCACGTGCTGGGGTTCAAATAGCCGAGGGAGGTCGTCGGAGTGAGATCGCCTCGCGATCGTTGCGGTCGTCGTCGATCTTCTCTCAGCCATCGGAGAATCTATCCTCGCCGCTGTCGCCAACTTCTCGCTGGAGCTAGGGAATCGCTCGGGAAACAGTACCGTCGGAGGGTGCGCGCCTGGTCGCCGCCGATGTCGATCGAAACCACCGCCGTCGCCGATGAAGGAACCGCCGAGATTAGGGCTAGGCTCGCGCCGTCGTAGGAGGAACCCATCGTCCGTCGTCACCGGAGATCTGTCCAGGCGCTGCTGTCTCTCGCCACCACCGCCGTGGCCGGAGCAAGGTCGGGAATAATTGGGGAACAGAGAAGAACCGAGAGAAAAAAAATGAAAAGAAAAGAGTTACACTCTCTCTCCTCCAGATTGGTTTTTAAAGAAATGGATGGAAATTTTACAAAAACCCCTCCCGCTTTAACTAATTACAAAATACCCCTCCCGCCATGATTTTTATACAAAAGCCCCTCTGCCTTTTCATTATTATAAAAATGCTGAAAAAAACAGTTAAAAACTTTTTGGAAAAAATGAGGGGACCACAAGTTGGTTGTAACAACTTTTTGAAATTGAAATTGCTCCAAAATTAAATTCCCTCCAAAATAGATCATCAAAATTATTAGTTAAAAAAATATTAACCTTTTATTTGAACCTAAATTAATAATAATTATTTTTAGAAATCAATTTCTCAAAAATTGGGAAGTGAAGTTACAAATCTCCCCCCTTAAAAAATTTCGTCCTCGAAATTCGAAACCCAAAATAAATCCCAGTAAATCACAAAAGATCCAAACACCAGTCATTTATTAAAAATAGAATTTTCAAAAGAAACAGAGTACAATCAAATCAATCAACAGATTGGGATAGCGCTCCCGCATCTCGTCCTCGCGTTCCCATGTGGACTCTCTTGGAGAGTGGTGTCTCCACATGACGCAGACAAGTGGAATAGTCTGGTTCCGTAGGCGCTTCTCCCTCCGATCAATGATCTCCACTGGCTGCTCCTCGTAAGTCAATCTCGGACCCACCTCTAGCTCTGAATAGTCCACCACATGACTCGGATCTGGTATGTAGCGTCAAAGCTGGGACATGTGGAAAACGTCGTGCACTCCCTCCAGGCTAGCTGGAAGCGCTAGTCAATATGCCACATCGCCAATACGCGTCATCACGTCGAAAGGCCCGCTGAATCTCGGACTGAACTTTCCGTCTCTGCCAAAACGAATGGTGCCTCTGGTCAGCTAGATTCTTCAGGAACACTCTGCTTCTAACTGCTAACTCCGGTGACCATCTGCTGTTGTCCGCCTAGTGCTTTTGTCGATCCATGACGCTCTAAGCCTTGAGTCCAAGTATACACAAAAAGTTTGGGATCACGCTTTGACAAAGATCAAGGATCAAATAGTCACGAAGTGGAAGGAATTTCAATTACAACTTAGAGGAGCAAAATCATGAAGACACAACTATTAAGTACGATCAAAATGATAGTTTAACACAAGTAGGCTAGCACAATATAGAAAAATCATGGTCAAACGAACATGATTTAAAATCGAAGTTTAGACAAGACACAAACGAAGTATGGAATCAAAATCTGGCAATGTATAATTTTGAGGAATTCAATGATCTAACGATAAAATGCTAGAAGAAAATTTAGCAAGGGTTGATTGAGGAGACGTACGCAATACTCAGGAGTTACGGTATCAAATCAGGATGACGTGCAAGGATCTGTGATTCTTGAAAACCAATAATCATGTAAAAAGGGATATAGTTTCCATGGTGTCCGGGAACATATAGCTATTTAAAACCACTTTGCCTAGAATCCCTACCCCGCCAGTATATATCTGACTGCAGTGGACTTTCGGCTCCGTGACTCAAATAATAATATGTCACCGAATAATCTGTCAACCTTATCCATTTTCCAACAATCATTGACGAAGCAACTCAAAAGATCAAGGTATGAAGAATATGACAAGTCTCGACAGTACTCGAAAACCTATGAGTCTGAATTCACTTCAACTTAAAGTTCCTGCCTCGCCAGTGTACAGCTGGCTGCAGTGAATCCTCAATCTCCATAATCCAGATAATGGCTGCAGTGAACAACTGCCACGCTTTAGTAGGTCATCGAATAGTCTTTGAACTTTATCCATAGAAAATTTCAAGGAAGCAAAATGAGTTTTAATAGTCCAAGTCAAGAAGATGGTGAGGTTATCTGACTATTAGAATACAAGGGTTTATTAGGTACTAAGAGACGACAAGGGATTCAATAAGTGAGTATAAAAGAGCAACCAGGGATATTTAAAATTTTAGACAGGGCGAAGTTTCAAATTATGACGGAATATCAACTGATATCTGGAATGGTAACAAGATTCCATATATGGGATGTTATTCCGAAGAGATAACAGAGTCTCGAAGGATAACTAAAGCAAGGTATCAGATAGGAGACAAGTTAAAATAAGAAATAAAATCCCGTACTGGAAACAAGTTTTAATAAAATCTCGAATAATAATGAAATCTCGAGCAAAACTTGAATTGAAAATGAATTCTCCAATAAGGTACACAGTGAAAGAAAAATAGAAAATCAAGTATCAACAAAGTCGCAGGTAGGACACAAAATCAAGAATAGAAATCTCAAATAGAAAGCTAGGTTACGAAGAGTGAATGGAAAGCATGTATCATTTAGTGAATGGAATACAAGGTATTGGATCGTAAATATGCGACAAGCAAATCTCAAATAAGTTTGAAACAAAACCGCAGATAAAGAACAATCTCGAATAAATATAAAATCTGGAATAGGAAATAGAATCCCAAACAAGTATCAATAGAAGCGAAGGTTCAAGCAAGGTTTCAAAATGATATTTCGAGTAGGAATAATTCTTGAATAGTACACAGTTCAAATAGGAAACAAAATTTCAAATAGAATCCAATAATAGGAAACAAAGTCATGAAAAATGAATATGAAAACATGGTATTAAATAGCGGATATGAAACAAGTGAAATCTCAAATACGAGGCAAGATCAAACAAGATCGTGAATAGAACGAAAAATAATTTACGAATGAGAAATAAAATCTCATAGGGAACGATGTCAAAATTTCAAGATAGAAAACAAAATCTGCAAATGAAATCTCGAATAAAAGCAAGATTCAAACAAGGTTTTGAATGACATAAGTTTGAATAGGAATGTAATCTGAAGTAAAGTCTTAAATATCAACAGGGTCTGAATGGGGAACAAAATTCGAGTAGAACCAAATCTTGAATTAGGAAACGACGCCATAGGAAACAAGTTATCGAGCAGGAAGAAAATCTCGAATAAGAGCAGAGTTACGAATAAGAATGGGGACAAACTTTCAAAATACATCTCGAATAGCGACCAAGGTTTCAGAAGAGGAAATAAAATCTAATAATCCTTAAATAGGAAACAAGAAAGTTTCTAAGAAACAATCTAGGTGCAAAAGGAATCTAAGGAAAAACTGGATTATGAATCATGATCCATGGTTTTCTCCAACCATGCAAAAGAGTCCCATGTCTTCAGTCTATCTTCAGTATTTCCTCTGGGACTGGAATCACTTCAATCTTCTTCACTGTCCTGACGTAGACTGGTCCATGCGGTAATGCTCCATGCTGTTGCTGAATCTGGAGAGACGGGTCCTTCTGTGATACTGGTGCTCCTCGTGCTTGTCCTTGGGCAGTGTGATCAGCGGTCTCCAGCAGTCCTTGACTTGGTGGGCAGGCAATTAGCAGTACAAGCATAGCATTCATTTTTTGCTGCACTCTTTATAGTGGTGTCCTGAGCTGCGACAGATATACAAATAATCGTCAGCTGAATCTGAAGCGTGGTCTGAGTGTGTTGACGCTTTACGGATCCACAGTAGTTGCTATCTTCATCATAAGTCTTCATGTTCCTCCTGAACTTCAGCTTCCCGTCGCGTCCTATTGTCCGTGCTACATTCTGGATCTCCTGGCTGGTGGCTCTAATCTTCAGAGATGTCGGATCCTCACATGCCGAGATGATCTTCAGTGGCGGCTTCAGGTTCTCGATCTGCTCCCTGGTGCAAGATATGCGTTCGGTGTCGAAAAAAGTCCAAGTGTCTGAGAGTCTGGAAATCAGAAATCCTTTCTAACTCAAAAAATGCATTTGCAAGTCTGGATTGGAAAAGGACGGCCTGTTGGTGTCAAGGAACTCTTGAAACGTCTCTGTCAACTGCGTACTACCCACGGGGATAGTAGTGGCGATAGAAGGTAGTGGAAGCTCGAAACCTTCAAATGTAGGTGGATCAACAGTTCTGGTGTCGCATGTTTTGAACTATCTGTAAAACAGAAAACTATTAAAATAACCTACACCTAAATACAACAAGTGTTTATAGAATATCAATATACCTGATATACCCTTATTTCCTGATTTTTCTATGTTGTGATCAAGTTTCCCTAGTTAATCAAGTCCCCCAATGGTACGCTAAGACCTAGGTACCATTAGAATAGACCTGCATGGGCTACCACTAAAAATATGTCATGACCCGCTCCCGAATAATCGGACACGAGTCGGACACGCCCAGCCTTCGTCGTTAGACACGACGAAGTAAGCTGTACCAAGCTAGGAAAACTAACCAGATAAACATGAAAGTATAGAATCACAGCATCTAAAAACGTATCCCAGAATGATCACCATAATCCACAAATCCAGATATCATAATGTACCAGAGTCAACAGGAATGAAAAGTGCTATGAACTCTAAAGTCAATATCTCAAAGTAAAGCTAAGTAATCTAAACCTGAAGCCTCAAGCTAAGCCTCATCCTGCTCAGCTAAATCCTGGGCTCTGGCCCATAGAGTAGAACAATGTCCTGCAAGCACACCTGCAACATATCCTATTCAGGAGCGGAGCAAAGTGCAATTCTAGGTAATAAAACATGAACATGATATGAACAGAGTACAGGAGTACAGGAAATAAAATACAGGAATGAACATGAAAGTACAGGAAAGTAGTACAGGAAATAAGTACAGGAACTATAGTACATGAATGTAAAGTACAGGAACATATAAAGTACATGAATGAACTATAATCCTGAAGTACCAGACATGACAAGTGCACAATATCGAAATACATCTAGTCCATGTGACCGGCTGGGGTGAGTACAGGAGCATGCACAGGAGTACATGAATATGGTACGACTTAGGACCCACGTGCACAGTGCGAGGCCTAAGCTAGGTACATGAATATATAGTAACCGAGATTGGTCACATGGCTAGTGTATTTCCCTACCCGACACTAATAAGTACAAGAGCAAGAGTACAGGAATACAGGGGTACATGAATATCGTGCCATGACGTGTCACAAGAAAGGGTACAAGAATGTAAATGTACAAAAACCGTAGAAAAGTACTTGCCTTGCTCCAGGAAAGTACGGGTGAAGATCGGGGCTAGATGTCCTCCTGTATTTAATAATGTGTACAAGTTGGTTAAGTTATACACAATTATCAACTAACAATCTAATCTTCTAACCACAACTTTATCTAGTAATATACTAGCTATACTCTACCAATTTATGGATAATTAGACAGTCTCCAATCTATACACCTTTCTAACTGAATAATTAGAAATCTCTTACAAGATTGGCATAAAAATACTATACCCAAAATAATATAGGTAGTATACTCAAGTAAAATATTTGAATAATGCTACACAAAAGTTTATTAGGAAACTAAAACATGTTAACTCTATTAATTACCTTCGTCTCCACATTCACTTTACTATAGTCCATTTTAAAACTTCACTCAACAGTCACATATCCAAATTGACCAGGTTACTGGAATTAGATTAGTACCAAGCTAAAAATCCCTAACTCTACTGAGCTCCTTGCATCAAGGTTCGTGCACACAAGGATCGGTGCAAAGCATCAACTAGAAGAAATTTGGCCAACACAAGCCACCCTACCAAGAACAATCCCACATGACAGTTTATAACTCTACCATGCAGAGTGAAAGTCCGCATAGAGTTTAGGCTTTGCCTCTCATAACTAGTCGACCCCCAATTGAATTTATATCATACTAAAGTCCAACCATTCAACAGGGAAAGAAACTTAGATGGACATATCATAACCAACCTGTATAGCACATACACCATTCAGACTTGTCATGCCAACACAGCCTACATATGAGTTGCCCCAACTCAAGCATCACTCAAATAACTCAAGCTTGATATACAGAACTTAACAAAATACTAACTATACTATAATACAACTATATTGCAAGATTTGCTACATACAAAATTTCCAGTAGGTCTGCATAGTCAAAAGAATAGACACCCCCATAGCCAAGACATAAGCCAACCTACCAATGTCCAAGTCACCAACTACAGTATTAGCCCAGAATTAAAAGAACAGGGATATCCCAAACTCACTAGGAGAAAGCTATCACACACACTTCAATTCAAAATCTCAGAATAAAAGAAAATATTACATATAGTTTGATTCCAACAAAATCAATATAGGTTACATAAAATATTCATACAAAAGATTTGAAATCGTAATTAAAATCCTGCCAATTGCTAAACTGATCCCAAACAAGACACATTACCTTGATCAGAACACAGACAACAACCTTGCCCCTAATCGACCTGGTACACACGATACAGTCCGTCGTTGGACACGAGCAGCCTTAGCCACACACCCCCAATTACTGCTACAGCCCACACAGACACATTCCCCCTGCTGAATCATGAATGTGCCCCGGACACATACGCACGATCACTACTATGATCCGATACACGCCAACCCACAGTCACACCCGCTGACACAGTCCACGCCAACACTAAATCGACCCTGTCCAATACTTAATCAATAGCTACCAAGCAACAAATTGACAACTTGAAAATGAAAGGGCACACTTGAGAAGAATCTAATATGGTGCGTGAACATTACTCCAAGAAGATCAGACACGGTCTCTTGACAATCCCCTGGAAGAAAATCGATCTACAATTTAATGCAAGGACACAATCGATCACTAAGAACACTAAATAATCAACCAGATCAATTGCCAAAAATACTATCAATCTGAATGAGACTTAGGCCTCACCAAAATTTTAGGGCTCTGGATGAAGATGAAGAACTCCGCTGACATGGAGGCGGTACGTCTGCAAATTTCGGAGGAAGTCGGATCTGCTCGAGATGATCGCCTCGCGTCGGAGAAAGCTGCCATGAGTAGGAAGCACGTGCTGGGGTTCAAATAGCCGAGGAAGGTCGCCGGAGTGAGATCGCCTCGCGATCGTTGTGGTCGTCGTCGATCTGCTTTCAGCCATCGGAGAATCTATCCTCACCGCTGTAGTGCCCCGTCCCGCAAAGTCAATCGGAGAAATCGAAATGCCAACGGCGTTGGAACTTAGCCTTGCAACGGCTGCTCGTAGGCTCGCTCGTCCGAAGCGACTCCTCGCTCAGGTGGGGTAGTTTCGGTGAACTTGCCTCATCTTAGGCTTCATTTAATAATACGCATATTTTCAACTTGCACTGGTAGGCTAATCTAAAAGCTACGTACCAACATAGCTAAGGGAATAATCCCGTCGGGTCGGAATGTCTTAGAACATGGAAAATGGTCCCACGGTCTTCATAGAAGTCGGCTCAGCGTGCTTCCAATTGACACTCAATCCTTCGATCTCGTGGCTTGGGAGAAGGACGTTGGCTTAAGTTAAGTTGCCCCGACACTTGAAATAGCCTAAGTCATAGGCGTCGCCTGCGTGAATGCTTGTTAAAGCATGCACGGTCCCGTCATGTTGCCCCGACACTCAAACTAGCCTAAGTCATAGGCGTCGCCCGCATGAATGCTTAACAAAGCATGCACGGTCCCGTCCCGCCAGGCTTGGCATAGCCTTTGCACGTCCCGCAAGTTAAGTCGTCTCGCACGGCTCGTTGGCTTAAGTCTAGGCACCCGAAAAGTTGGTTGTCCAAGTCGACCCCGTGCCTAGCACGTTCCCTCGACGCGGAGCTCGGCGTAGCCCTCGCTCGTCGAGTCGTCGCCTGAATAAGTTAGACAAGTGTTGTGCTGGGCTATCAAAGCCTTTTCTAGCACTGTCCCGCTCTATCTACGGTTGTCAAGTTGCATAGTCCCTAGAGAACAAGGCTCGTCGTATAAGTCTATGACTTGAGCGTTAGTGTCGCCTATAGAACCAGGCCTGTCTAAGGCACGAGTTACGGTCAGTTTAGTGAAAAGCTTGCCACGAACAAAGTAAGTCCCCATGACTGGTTGTCGTCGAGATCGATCCCGCTACTGGGGAGTCTCGCTACGTCCTGATATGTCCCGCACACGAGATCGGTCCTCTGGCTTGGGAGTCTCGCTAAGTCTTGAAATATTCCACACACGAGATCGGTCCCACTACTTGGGAGTCTCGCTAAGTCTTGAAATGTCCCGCACACGAGATCGGTCCTTCGTACTTGGGAGTCTCGACAAGTCTTGATAGAAAGAAGGAATGCATGGTCATGTTAAGAAAGGACTGGATAGACTTGATAGATCGAGTATGCATGGTCATTGGACAACTTGTCGACAAGGTGTAGTCTTCTCGAATGATCACCGGGGCGCCAAGATCATTCGGCCCGGGAGAAGCGAGTGTGGCTCAAAGTAGGATGCTGGATGACCGCATGGGAGAGTTCCACCCCACCGGGCTAGCTACCCGTGTTGGTACAGGTAGATATCCCACGAGCCAGTCCAAGATAGCTTGAAATTGCTAGTGACCACTCATGTAGATGTGTCGACAATAGCGGCACACCGCGTGTATGCCTTTGGATTTGGGTCTAGAGCTTGAATGCTGGTCTAGTCGGTAACACAAAGTCTGGGCCTAAGACTGGGCTGCATAGGCACCGTGCTTGGCACGATAGATGGCGTCAAGATGTTCATGAAAGTGATACTATGGTCCACGAGTCTGTCTAAGTTAGCAAATGGGTCTAACAGGAAGGCCACAAGGCGGTAGCATGATAAGTCTTGATAACTTGCGAGGCGCGACCTCAATATCGAAACTCGGACAAGTTTAAGCAAAGTCTAGAGGCATGGCCTGCACGAGTCGTCCCATTGCCGTCTTTGGCACTTGAATCATTGGCACAAGAATTAGTCTAGTGGCGCTAAAGTCTAAGTAAAGGTCTTGGTACGGCCGAGTTCGCATAAGTTGCTCCTCAGCATAGCATTGTCTCGAATATGTCTAAGTCGCAAATAGAGTATGGCACGACCCTGCCGTCCCGAGTTCAAGTTTGGTCAAGTACTTGAGTAATGAGGCACTACCTCGATCGAAACATACGTTGGCATTATAGCACGACCTCGTCGTTGCACGACCTTGTCGTTGCATCGCTAAGTATAGACCGAGACGTCTTATTTAAAATGCATCCTAAGGCAAGACTAGAAAGACAATCGAAAGGGTTTAAGCTGCACAAAGTAAATGAAACGTGTCGGTTATGTATGGGTGGGCGAGAAGCTCACTCCACCAGTACAGTGGTACTGACACCCACACAGTATTTCATGTGCAGGCACAGGTAGAAGCTCGTGGCGCGGAGCTCGCTTGGATGCGTCGAGACACGGAGTTCCTTGGCGAGTCGAAGCGTGCGGCCGTGTGATCTGAAGACTTATACAGGGCATAATGTATGGACATCGCCTTCCGAAGCTTCCGCTGACTCAAGCATTGTAATCAAGAGAGAGAAGAGAGAGAGAGAGAGAGAGAGAGAGAGAGCAGAGAGTGACTTTGTAAACGAGAGAAAAGTGAGCACGAGAGACTTGTATATTGGCCTTGCGCCCACAAATGTAATCTTGTGTTCAATATCAATAAAAGAGCTTATTTTGAATGACTTGTGTTCATGTGTTCTTCTTTAAATTCTGCTACAATGTATTCAATGTTTCTGCTTGGGACTTGTGTGCGACGACCCCGTCGCAGCCGATGTAATCGGCCGTTATGGAACTTCCTTGCACGAGCGCAATCTAGGCTCGTGCGGCATCACGCCTTAGCGAGGACGATCGCTCCTACGGGAGCGGGGCATGACATAATGGTATCAGAGCACGGCTTTACGTCCTTGGACTTCAAGTTGAATTTTTCAGTTTTGAAAGCTCGTCGTTGGAAAATAAGTATGCGCTCTCTCTCGAATGTCCCTCGGCATGTCCATACAATAAGTCTAAATATTTTCAAAAGCTCGTACATGCGTTCGCTCGAACGCGTCGATAGGCCGTTGTCGGACTCATGGATAGGCCTTTGTGCCGAACGATGTTAAACATGACTCGATAGAAAACACATGCTAAGTTAACATGTCGCGTACGTGCCTAACTAGTCATGCGTTGACCCTAGCAAGTGAACGTGCAAACTCGAATATAGTCCGCGAGATAGCCATGCGCACGGCCTTTTGGCTAAGTTGCATCGCGTATCGCGCACCTCGACTTTTGGTGCAAGCGAGTTACGAGCGATATCAAGTACCGCTCGGTCAAAAACGAAGCTACACTTAGAGGGTCTATCGATAGAACACTATCGAGTTAACGCTTAGGCGTACACAGAGGATTGACTTGGATTTCGAGGAAATAGTACGAACAACTTAGTACGTCGATGCGACGTAAGCGATTACGCTAGGGATTCGTCGAACGAATCCGAAGGGGGTCCTAGCGAATGACGCGAACGTGATTGAGGACTAGATCGTATGGCTCAAATCCTAGTGGTGTATGGATTTTCTTGGAAATTATTTGAGTAAATATTGAGGATTACGAGTATGTCGACGAGGCGATGCGATCGCGCAATGCCTTAGAACGTGTCACGCTTAGTTGGTCGTGACTTCGAATGTCCCGAACGAGCATCTCGTTCGGACAACTTGCGAATAGGCAACGCGTGTTGGGAAAAATGATATCGAAATGATTCGAAACGATGAATGAAAATGAATGGTCTTGATCGAGGAAACTTAGAGGATCGCGCGTACGATATCGGATTGATGCAAATGAAATGTGACTTGAGTTTGAACAACGATCTTGAACTTGAGGAATAGCGATCGAACTTGATCTTGAATATCGAGGAGATGGTGGAATATCTAACTTAGACAACAACATCAACGCACGACTCGAAATTGGTTGCAAAGGATGATCGTCAGGTTACGCATATCGTCGATGGTATTGAGGCATATCAAAGATCGATATGCGATAACTCGGGGGTACTCTGACTCGGCGAATGACGATCGTGCAAATATCATTATTCCGATGGATGCTATACTCGGGATATCGAAACGTATCGAAGAAAAGATAAACTCGGCTCGAGGATTTTCTAGTTGAATGAATGATGGTCGGACTATCGGACTTGGATTGGATGAAAAATGAAAATGGTTGGATTTACTTCGTCGATAACCACAACTTCGACATTCTTGTCTTATGCGAGCGCAACCCCAGCCTCGCACATGCGTCGTGCCGATTTGAGACGATCACTCCGCGTGAGCGCTGGTATGGTGATTCATATAGCGGGGGTGATTGAACTTGCATGGCGTGACAATTTGTATGCTTCGACTTGTGGTTTGACACGAAGGTGACTCGAGAATTTATTTGTGTGCTTGAAGAATTGAACTTGAGGATTGAGTAGGTCCAATCCGCGTATCGAGAATGAGTTAGTCTAAAACTCAAACAAGAGTTACACCCCGATGAGAATGATTATTCTGCGGGTGCGTTGTATGGTGATTCATGAACCACCGTGGATAATCGGACTCGCATGAGATTGGGGCACAACGTATTGTCGAGCTAGACGATCTTGGGATCGAATACATAAATTGGTTAGAAGTGGTGAATTGAAGGGATTCGAATATGCGCAACGAATGCGTTGATACAAATAGGCGATCATGCTCGATGTTTAGAAATCTGAGTGACGCGAGCTTGGGTAAAAAACCCCGTGCTACCGACTTTGGTTTGACCCTAGGATTGGGGTCAGTGTTGGCATTATTGTTGGGGAACTATGATTCCAATCCTAACATTGACTTAGCCTCGCAAAGATTGGCCTAGCGGTTAGGCGAAACGCCCCTGTTGTAAGAGTTATCAATCGAAGAATTGATCTTGAGGATTGGTATGAATGGATAGTTTGAATCACGAATGTAGGAAACCCTGCTCACGAGATTCGGCTGACATGCATATATTTCAGGGACCCTGGGTATGTACATGATGAGACTCGAGTGAGAATGACAAATTCTCTATCATGCGGCTTGGCTGAATGCATGTATTTTAGGGACGCTTGGAATGCAAGCACGATCCAGCCAAGTGATATGATGAGTTCAAGCAAGACTTGAAAAGGGGAGTGTGTCGAGATCTTGAAATCATGTTTAACGGAAGGATTGATAATAGTGCGAGCGTGGTTCGGAATTGAGGAAACGCATAGGCGGAGTGTACTCGATTAAGTCTTGGGCCGTAGAAATGGTAGGGTAGCTTGCCTTCAGGAAAGTCTCGAGGACGAGACTTGTTCTGAGTGGTGTATGTTATAGTGCCCCGTCCCGCAAAGTCAATCGGAGAAATCGAAACGCCAACGGCGTTGGAACTTAGCCTTGCAACGGCTGCTCGAAGGCTCGCTCGTCCGAAGCGACTCCTCGCTCAGGTGGGGTAGTTTCGGTGAACTTGCCTCATCTTAGCCTTCACTTAATAATACGCATGTTTTCAACTTTCACTGGTAGGCTAATCTAAAAGCTACGTACCAACATAGCTAAGGGAATAATCCTGTCGGGTCGGAATGTCTTAGAACATGGAAAATGGTCCCACGGTCTTCATAGAAGTCGGCTCAGCGTGCTTCTAATTGACACTCAATCCTTCGATCTCGTGGCTTGGGAGAAGGACGTTGGCTTAAGTTAAGTTGTCCCGACACTTGAAATAGCCTAAGTCATAGGCGTCGCCTGCGTGAATGCTTGTTAAAGCATGCACGGTCCCGTCATGTTGCCCCGACATTCAAACTAGCCTAAGTCATTGGCGTCGCCCGCATGAATGCTTAACAAAGCATGCACGGTCCCGTCCCGCAAGGCTTGGCATAGCCTTCGCATGTCCCGCAAGTTAAGTCGCCTCGCACGGCTCGTTGGCTTAAGTCTAGGCACCCGAAAAGTTGGTTGTCCAAGTCGACCCCGTGCCTAGCACGTTCCCTCGACGCAGAGCTCGGCGTAGCCCTCGCTCGTCGAGTCGTCGCCTGAATAAGTTAGACAAGTGTTGTGCTAGGCTATCAAAGCCATTTCTAGCACTGTCCCGCTCTATCTGCGGTTGTCAAGTTGCATAGTCCCTTGAGAACAAGACTCGTCGTATAAGTCTATGACTTGAGCGTCAGCGTCGCCTATAGAACCAGGCCTGTCTAAGGCACGAGTTACGGTCAGTTTAGTGAAAAGCTTGCCACGAACAAAGTAAGTCCCCGCGACTGGTTGTCGCCGAGATCGATCCCGCTACTGGGGAGTCTCGCTACGTCCTGATATGTCCCGCACACGAGATCGGTCCCCTGGCTTGGGAGTCTCGCTAAGTCTTGAAATGTCCCGCACACGAGATCGGTCCCCTGGCTTGGGAGTCTCGCTAAGTCTTGAAATGTCCTGCACACGAGATCGGTCCCTCGTCTTGGAGTCTCGATAAGTCTTGATAGAAAGAAGGAATGCATGGTCATGTTAAGAAAGGACTGGATAGACTGGATAGATCGAGTATGCATGGTCATTGGACAACTTGTCGACAAGGTGTAGTCTTCTCGAATGATCACCGGGGCGCCGGGATCATTCGGCCCGGGAGAAGCGAGTGTGGCTCAAAGTAGGATGCTGGATGACCGCATGGGAGAGTTCCACCCCACCGGGCTAGCTACCCGTGTTGGTACAGGTGGATATCCCACGAGCCAGTCCAAGATAGCTTGAAATTGCTAGTGACCACTCATGTAGATGTGTCGGAAATAGCGGCACACCGCGTGTATGCCTTTGGATTTGGGTCTAGAGCTTGAATGCTGGTCTAGTCGGTAACACAAAGTCTGGGCCTAAGACTGGGCTGCAGCATAGGCACCGTGCTTGGCACGATAGATGGCGTCAAGATGTTCATGAAAGTGATACTATAGTCCACGAGTCTGTCTAAGTTAGCAAATGGGTCTAACAGGAAGGCCGCAAGGCGGTAGCATGATAAGTCTTGATAACTTGCGAGGCGCGGCCTCAATATCGAAACTCGGACAAGTCTAAGCAAAGTCTAGAGGCACGGCCTGCACGAGTCGTCCCATTGCCGTCCTTGGCACTTGAATCATTGGCACGAGAATTAGTCTAGTGGCGCTAAAGTCTAAGTAAAGGTCTTGGCACGGCCGAGTTCGCGTAAGTTGCTCCTCATCATAGCATTGTCTCGAATATGTCTAAGTCGCAAATAGAGTATGGCACGACCCTGTTGTCCCGAGTTCAAGTTTGGTCAAGTACTTGAGTAATGAGGCACTGCCTCGATCGAAACACACGTTGGCATTATAGCACGACCTCGTCGTTGCACGACCTTGTCGTTGCATCGCTAAGTATAGACCGAGATGCCTTGTTTAAAATGCATCCTAAGGCAAGACTAGAAAGACAATCGAAAGGGTTTAAGCTGCACAAAGTAAATGAAACGTGTCGGTTATGTATGGGTGGGGAGAAGCTCACTCCACCAGTACAGTGGTACTGACACCCACACAGTGTTTTATGTGCTGGCACAGGTAGAAGCTCGTGGCGCGGAGCTCGCTTGGATGCGTCGAGGTACGGAGTTCCTTGGCGAGTCGAAGCGTGCGGCCGTGTGATCTGAAGACTTATACAGGGCATAATGTATGGACATCGCCTTCCGAAGCTTTCGCTGACTCAAGCATTGTAATCAAGAGAGAGCAGAGAGTGACTTTGTAAACGAGAGAAAAGTGAGCACGAGAGACTTGTAATTTGGCCTTGTGCTCACAAATGTAATCTTGTATTCAATATCAATAAAAGAGCTTATTTTGAATGACTTGTGTTCATGTGTTCTTCTTTAAATTCTGCTGCAATGTATTCAATGTTTCTGCTTGGGACTTCTGTGCGACGACCCCGTCGCCGTCGATATAATCGGCCGTTATGGAACTGCCTTGTACGAGCGCAATCTAGGCTCGTGCGGCATCACGCCTTTGCGAGGACGATCGTTCCTACGGGAGCGGGACATGACAACTGCTGTCGCCAACTTCTCGCTGGAGCTGGGGAATCGCTCGGGAAAGAATACCGCCGGAGGGTGTGCGCCTGCTCGCTGTCGATGTCGATCGAAATCACCGCCGTCGCTGTCGATCGAAACAACCGCCGTCGCTGTGGATCGAAACCACCGCCGTCGCCGATGAAGGAACCGCCGAGATTAGGGCTAGGCTCGCACCGTCGTAGGAGGAACCCGTCGTCCGTCGTCACCGGAGATCTGTCCAGGCGCTGCTGTCTCTCGCCACCGCCGCCGTGGCCGGAGCAAGGTCGAGAATAATTGGGGAACAGAGAAGAACCGAGAGAAAAAAAATAAAAGAGAAGAGTTACACTCTCTCTCCTCCAGATTGGTTTTTAAAGAAATGGATGGAAATTTTACAAAAAACCCCTCCCGCTTTAACTAATTGCAAAATACCCCTCCCGCCATGATTTTTATACAAAAAGCCCCTCTGCCTTTTCATTATTATAAAAATGCTGAAAAAATCAGTTAAAAACTTTTTGGAAAAAATGAGGGGACCACAAGTTGGTTGTAACAACTTTTTGAAATTGAAATTGCTCCAAAATTAAATTTCCTCCAAAAGATCATCAAAATTATTAGTTAAAAAAATATTAACCTTTTTTTGAACCTAAATTAATAATAATTATTTTTAGAAATCAATTTCTCAAAAATCGGAAAGTGAAGTTACAGTATCCCAGAAAGATCACCATAATCCACAAATCCAGATATCATAATGTACCAGAATCAACAGGAATAAAAAGTGCTATGAACTCTAAAGTCAATATCTCAAAGTAAAGCTAAGTAATCTAAACCTGAAGCCTCAAGCTAAGCCTCATCCTGCTCAGCTAAATCCTGGGCTCTGGCCCATAGAGTAGAACAATGTCCTGCAAACATACCTGCAACATATCCTATTCAGGAGCGGAACAAAGTACAGTTCTAGGTAATAAAACATGAACATGACATGAACAGAGTACAGGAGTACAGGAAATGAAATACAGAAATGAACATGAAAGTACAGGAAATGAGTACAGGAACTATAGTACATGAATGTAAAGTACAGTAAATGAGTACAAGAACTATAGTACATGAATGTAAAGTACAGGAACATGTAAAGTACAGAAAATGTAATGTACATGAATGAAACTATAATCCTGTAGTACCAGACATGATAAGTGCACAATATCGAAATACATCTAGTCCATGTGACCGGCTGGGGTGAGTACAGGAGCATGCACAGGAGTACATGAATATAGTACGACTTAGGACCCGCATGCACAGTGCGAGACCTAAGCTAGGTACAGGAATATATAGTAACCGGGATTGGTCACATGGCTAGTGTATTTCCCCACCCGACACTAATAAGTACAAGGACAAGGGTACAGGAATACAGGGGTACATGAATATCGTGCCATGACGTGTCACAAGAAAGGTACAAGAATGTAAATGTACAAAACCGTAGAAAAGTACTTGCCTTGCTCCAGGAAAGTACGGGTGAAGATCGGAGCTAGATATCCTCCTGTTATGAAATGATTTTACAAGTTGATTAATTTAACAATCACTAGTTAAGTATTTCTAACTAAAAGGTCAAACTATATTTTCCTTAGTTTACTCCTTATATATAAACCAATAATCCATCTACAAGTTATGATACCATATTAATCTTATAAACTATACTTAACATACTAGGCAATCCATAATATAATTATCAATCCTAGATTCTATACTTCGTTTGTATAAACAGTACAAATTCCCTTTTTTAACTCAAAGCAATGAATGGAAATTGTTTTTATTTTCAAAACTCAGTACAATTCTAAAATAGCTCTAATCATTATCTAACTAATCACTATTTTATTTCTAACCAATTCTACCAACTAATTACTTAGTTATTGCATACTTCTAGTAGTAGGCAAGAAGACTGTAATACCCCTTGGAAATTGTTGATCCAAAATATATTAACAAATCCAAATTTTATATAGAAACTATAAGAGAATAAAATAGTACATGCTAAATAATTTATTTAGAAATATAATCCCCAAAATACTATTTAATAATTATGGCAACAATATTAGCTCATCTATATATGAACAGCCACAAATTTAACCAAGCTTAACTAGATATAGGCTCGGCCAAGGGTCACACAGTAACATTGAAGCAAGCTTTTGGCAAGAGTATGCTTGTTTGAAGAAGGCATTATGATCCCTTTTTTTTTCCATCATACTCATGATATTCGAAGACAACTGCAATTTTGATCATTTATTCAACCCAAGGAATTCTAGACTCAGCTGTATGGTGGACCAACAATCTATATACAATACAATACATGACCTACATCAACAAAATGTGCATACAGGAACATAACCCACACATAACTACTGCAACTCCAAATATTCATTAAAATTGAACTCATTAACTCCAATCCAAATTCCAGGAAATATACACTTCAACACAATTCAGAAATCAAAATAAAAGAATATACACTCATAGATAAACCAAAATAGAAATCTAAAGTAGCTTTGCAGAACAATCGGCCCCCGTCTACGCAACCACGGACACAGGAGGACACGAACTTGCAGAACAGAACAAATCTGGGACACGCACCCCGTACACTGCTACATCTGACACACGCCACACCACCTAAAGCTCAAACACAAATCAGGACACTGCTGGACACGGATAAGAGAATCGGACACACACACGAATCCCCTGCATCAAATCATCCCAGCTGCAAACTCCTTCCAGTAACAAAGACTCGATAAGAACACAAAATTCAGAAACCAAAGAAGGAAATTAAACCAGGAAGTTGCCCCTCACCATATTCAACTGCAGAACAAATCAAGCTGAACTCAATATATACAAACTTATTAAACAGGAACCCAACTCGCAAATAATATACACCATAGCCAAGCTTTCGAAATTATTTACAAATTCAAACTTAACTCTACAAAATGCTAAAAATGAACGGTGCTGCAATCGAAGGAAACAAGTTCATGCCAACTCGACCCCTGCACCCGCTTCATAATCGAACACGCACATACGCGGTTAGAGGTGAAGCAGCAGAACATGACTCACGACAGGGACAGAACCTCGGATACAAATCGAACGCGAAAATGAACCACAAGTTAGGACAATACTAGCCGATCAATACTGACAACTAAGGTTGAAGAATGATCAGATTCGTACCTGGAATAATTCTACATGCAGCAGGACACAAAACGGATACGACCCTCCGATCCAAACAGAACCAACCCAGGTTGAACGGATTGCACAGTCGATCACACCAAATTTCTGATCAAACACTCTGATCTGTTATCAACGAGACAACACCAGCAAGAACAAATCGATTAATAAACAGGGCACTAAATTGGAATTCAATGGTTTGATCAAGATTTTACCAACGATTAGGGGAACTCGATTTCTTGTCGAAGGAGTTCGATCAGACCAAGCGATCCCGATCTGCACTTGTAAACCAAGCGAGAATAATGAGGAGATCAGAATCGAACAAATTCCTCTCAGGAATTCAAGAAGCTCACCTAGTCGACGATACGGTCGTGGAGAAATTTGCTAGGAAGACGAAGATCTGTTGCCAAGGTAAGTCGACTTGTCATCGCCGTTGTTGAGACTGAAACTAGCGATGAAGGCTCGTCGTCAGTCGGAATTGCTCGATGTCGAGGATGCTGCAGCGGAGGCGGCGCCGTCGAAGAAAATTCTGGGTTGTCGCCGAAGAAGAAAACTCGTGGGGAAAACGAGTCCTGGCCGTCGTCCTCGTCATCGTAGCCGTGGTCGCCGAGTGCTGGTCGTCGAGGATTCCACAGTCGTGCGCCACCGGAAAGCCGTCGAGGAGAAGAAGTGCACCTCCCCCCGCTGTCGGTCGTCGGGCTAGGGCCATTCGCCGTTGGCCGCAGAGCTCCTTGCCTAGTCGCCGCTCGCCGGCTGAAGCTGGAGCTAGGGTTTCGAATCGAATTGGGAAAGAAGGGTAGAGAGGGAAATGTTTTGATCTGGAAAAATTCTGAAGAATGATAGAAGTTTCTCTCTCCTCCCATAATATAACCAGAAAATGCACATTTGCACTTAAGTCCCTCCACCCCCAAAATATTCAAAGCAATCCTTCCACTAAAGGAACATTTACAAGGACACCCCCTTCCTTTCTGTTATTACAAAAAAATGCTAAAAAAATCAGTTAAAACCTTTTAGGAAAATTGAGGGGACCACAAGTTGGTTGTAACAACTTTTCAAATTTGAAAAATTGCTCCAAATTATTTCCCTCTAAAATATCAACCATCATATTTATTAATTAAAATAATTAAAATTAACCTTTAATTTGAAACCCAATCAACTACTATTTTAAAATCAAAAAATTTTATTTTCTCAAAAATCGGGAAGTGGAGTTACAAGAGTCGTGCCTCAATTCATTGATTCTACACTAAGGCGACAAGCATTGATTTTGTGTTTCATGATTGATTTGAAACAGAGGGTCAGACGAAGGAGGTCAGCCACTCACCTTAGTCTTTCCTTGAGGCGAGGGACTGGTTGGCTGTGCTTAGACGTCGCCTACACGATCACCTGCAATCGTATAAGCAACTGATTAGAATACTGTGTTATTCAAGGAGTTCGATACGAATGTGAAGTTAAAAAATGCAAGCCATGAAAACCATCAAAAATATTCACGAAAACGTATTCACGAAAACCAAAGCCAAAGCAATTTACGGCATGAAAAGCAGAGCAATGAGAGGTCTTTCCCGACTCAGCCGTAGAGCCAATCCTCAAGGTGCAACTCGCTGAATATGGGACTTGATTTCGAAGAAGCCTTTTACATAACGAGAAAAGGATCTTAATTCAATCATTCTCGTACGACCGATTCTGACCTATCGGTCCCGACTGAAGTGGTAGCGATAGTGTTCCTTTCTCACGTGCCCTGTGAACGAAAATGGGGCACGATGTAGAGACGGGGCACTACAAGAAGGGTCAAAGTCCTCCCACTTTAAGCCGATACATCTTGTTGTTTTGCTGAGCCGATGCGGCTCGATTTCATCACTTTGTTGCACGACCAACTCTTCTGACTTAGTTATTCGAGCACTTCATGCTCCGTTGAACTACCCAACTGATTCGACATACCGTTTCCATGCCTCAGTGTAACTCCACTTTTTCAATATTAAGAATTTAAGGATTTTCTATGTGCCTATTCATTTATAATTTACTTTGGGGATTTTGTGTTCTAAATTATGACTTAAGTTTTATTACTCATTAAGTTTCCCTAAACTTACTTTGTGATCTTTTTATGAATCATTTATATTCTAAATATGTTTGGATTATAGCCATTTAACTCTTTAACTATTTTTAAATAGGTAAGTTGTTCCTATTCTATGAGATTTAATGAATATCAATTTCTTTAAGTTATGGGCCAACCAAGCTCATACCTTTCCAAAGCCCATTTCTCCTCAGCCTAACAGGTTCAGTATAAACCAAATGTTAAAAGCTTAGATTTAAGTCAATTCCATTTTTCCCTCCAATACTTCTCATTCGTAGCCCCAGCTCTGTTCTTCTTCCCATCTACGCGCAGCGACAGCCAAGCTTAGCCGAGTGTTTCCGGGCTTCTAGAGAGCTCCACCTCCACCGCTTAATCCCGGCCGTTGTGCCATAACCGACTTCACTCCCTACTGCTCGATCATAACTAACCACAGACCTTGTCTAGCCATCGCCACTGTCAGAGTCACCCTATCGACGTGACAGAGTGATCCTAGCTGTCGAGCCATAACCGTGTCCGCCTTCTACTGCCTATTTGTAGACCGCTTGACTCATTCTTCTCCATCACACTTAACGATGGCGAAGCCCTGCTCCGTTTTCCACCGACCGTTCTTCTTCTCCTTCACCAAGCTTTCTGCCATGGCGGTCAGAGCTTCCGTCCATGTTCTGCAGTAAAGATGACTTAGCGGCGCTCTACAAGCGATAAGCATGTTCACATCGTCCACTCTTCCAATTTGAACTCTGGCCATGGCATTGGCCAAAGTTCTACTATGAAGGCTTGGCGATCATCATCATCGATCGGTGAGTTGTTCCTTCTTTACTCTGATCGCAAATCATTTAATCACTGAGTTTTCTTCACTTGGATTTGTCTTCGTGGCCTACTCTAAAACTTCGTTTATCTGCAGTAGACGATCGATTAGATCGGGCGCTGGTTATTGATCGCTGACTTAAGGAAATTCGTAGGTCGTCCGTCGCCTTGCTAAGAATCGCTGACCGATCTCTGGATAGATCGTTATATTGGTGAATTCTTCCTTTGAACAAATAGACACTTTCCTGTGCAATAATTGGGCGGGATCGCCTTTGAATCCAACTAATTTTGAATAAATTGATGGATAAATTTTGCTTGGTTGATTTATCTGGATTTTGATTTCAAACAAAACGAATTCACGATATTTCCTTCCTGTTTGTGCACACTATCTATTCGACAAAATGACTAGGTGAACTTGTCAGTGACAATGGACTAGAAGACACCATTATTGGACACCGTAAACAGAGTGTTCGACATAAAAAGGAAGCTTCGGATTCGTCTCAAGTATATTGCTCTGGTAGTTCATCTTGACTTCCCACAACAACACGTCAATTCTCTAGCAGCAGATGGTTGTATGTCATAGTCGGACCCCAAAATCAGGGGTAGATACTAACAGATACTGGCGGACACTAGGGGACACAGCTTCTTAATACTGGAGAATGACTCCTTGAACTGTTGGTGTGAACATAAAAAAAGAAGAAGAAATGCTGTCTTTTTTTATTAGCGCAAGGCACCACAAATCGAGTATGCCTGAAAGATTCTGCGCTGATGATCTCCGAGTACAAAAAAATTATGGGGAATAGGACGATGGAGATCGAGCGACAGTTGCTCCTTTACTCCGTTGACACTCCGATTACAAAAGTGGGAGAAAACCTAAAAAAATTGCTAACTCTCTCGGCTCACTGGCAAGAATGACATCAATTTGTCTCTTGAAATGCTCTCCGTTCTGTCTGTCTTTGTAGAGGGGGACGCCCTCTATTTATAGTCGTTTTGGCACTGAAAACGACTGTTATGCGTCCACAGATGAAAATTACACTGATTTTACTGTGGGCACACAACACTCCTTTGGGCGCATAGGATGTAGGCGCATGGATGCTGGATGATCGTGGGTAGATCGTGGGGTTGCCGTGGAGTTGACGTGGCTGCATGCTTCGGTGTACGATTGCTCGTGGAGACTGACGTGGCCGCCTGCTTCGGTGCACGATTGATCGTGGAGTTTGACTGAGTCGTAGGGATCTGCTATCTTGGGCTCATAGAGCGGGAGTGAGTTTATGCCCCCACACTTGGGTGCATGTTTGATCTATACGAAAACAATATGGGCGCATAGACCCTCTTTGATCATGTGGGTGCATAGCTCCTCGTTGATCCTGTGGGCGCATAGCCCCCTCTTTGACCATGTGGGCGCATAATTCCTTTTTGACCATGTGGGCGCATAGCTTCTTTTGTCTTCTTCATGTGGGATATGTAGTCTTGTATTTTTCATGCTTCTACAAGACTCCCTTCAAAGTTTTTGAGACTCGAACGAGTGTCAGAATACTTTGAAAGAAGCATGGACAAAACTGTCTCCACCAGCTTCATGGGCGCATGATAGAAATGACCCTTTTGGGCGCATAGGTGTCTGCTAGGCTGTCGAAATATGGCTGTCGAAATATGGCTGTCGAGATCTTCCTTGGAAATCTGAAGTAGTAGGCTCGTTTTGGAGTAGAATTTGAAAAGATCCGTTCTCTATGCGTAGTCTGCATCAGCAGATAGTAGACGCATAATTTGCAAAAGACTGTCTCTGTGCAGGCGCATAGAACATATGGGCGCATAGACCTTGTGGGTGCATAGGCCATGTGGGTGCATAGCTCTTCGTTCATGCCTATAAATAGGCTTTGAAGAGAGAGAAAGTTCATTCTCTCTTATTTTCAGAATTTTCAAAGAGTTTTTCCTTTACTCTCTTTCGAGCAATCATGTCTCCCAAGGCTGCTTCGACTCCCAAGAAGTCTGCGAAGGACAAGAAGGCAGCAGCAGCTAGTTCGCCTCCTTTGGCAGCGTCGCATCTGATTCAGGACCCCATCCTGGGTGATGCGATGTCTCCAAAAAATGAAGTCTCAAGCATTAATTTGTGATGCTCTGACTTTTCTCTGCTTGCGCGCATAACCATCGATATGCGCCCAAAGCAAACACTTCTTTTTGTGAGCGTACTTATGCGCTCACAGATGCATGCGCCCACGCATTCTGTTGTGTTATGCGCCTAGGCACTTGGCTGTGTCATGCGCCCACACAAAACATGTGCTTATGCTCCCACGCAGAATTTGTGCTTATGTGCCCACAAAAATTTGTTCTTATGCGCCCACAGGCCCTTTGGGCGCATAATATCAGGGCGCATAGAATTTCTTAGTACTTAGCTCTTTTTCTGTAGATTCTAAGTCTGACTTTTCCTTATGTCTTCGCAGTTGACATGGTTGTCCCGGTTCTTGGTGGGATTCCTCTTGGCGCTACCCGCCATGCTCTGGATTCACCGTAATGGTCACAAAAGCTCAGGTGAAGATCAGCCATGACCAGCCTTCGTTACGGGTGATTGCCATGCTTGAGCAGGACAAAATGTTCTTGAAGCAGATGATAAATGATGAGAAGTTCACACTTGGAGAGGCACGGAGCTTTAAGAGACCGTATTTCCTGTTTGGTGACAATCTGGGATTTGAGGACAACGAGACGATATGTCTAGAAGACCCTCTGGTAGTTAGGTCAAATAACCAAAGAATATTGTTGCCATCGATGAAGCGCTAATACCCTCTGTCAGCATTTACTGATCTAGCTGTGCGGAGGCAGATAAAATGGGACCTGACCTCTGAATTGCATGGGGTCATTTCTGGCAGGATCTAATTCAACTCTGGTGACCGAAAGAAGGACACTTTCAAGTGTGTCAAGGGCTCCACGTCCTACTCCACGAGGGGGCTGTATCCTGGGCCATAATAAACGAGGTCCCGACTGATCTTCACCATTACGCTGCTGAGACTCTCTCCAACTTGATGCTGTCAAAGAAGGAGTCGTATCCGGGAGGGAAGCTGCGGATGGAAGGTTGGAGATACTCTGTCTCGTTCTGGAGCGACCTTACTGAATGGGTGCTCTCGACTTATGAGGCCACCCTAAAAGCTGTCTGTCTTTTTTATGCCGTTAGAGCCACCTAATATGGCATTAAGGTTAACTGGCCTATGTTTATATCATTGGTGGAGTTGTACAACTATCACACGTGTACCTTCTTCACTCCGGATGGGGAGATGGGTCTGGATCTTCACGAGATACAGGCGATATCAAAACTTTCCTGGGGGATTGAGCCATACGAAGAATACGTCCCCTATGATGAGGAGCTTCTGGATTTGGAGAGGGAGAACTCCGAGATGATGGAGGTGTATAAAGTTACTCTATCACCTCTTTATCTGTCACCAGGTCACGAAGAAGGGTAAGACTGAGGGGTTCCTTCCCCATACGAGGGCCTGGACCAACTACATCTTCATCAGAGAAGAAGGATGGCCCAGTCTCTTTCTCGACCCGTAAGCCCTCGACGAAATCTGAGATAGAGCAGTTGATGGCAGATCATGGGGATGTAGACATAGAAGATAGTGATGATCCTAAGGAGAACTTTCCGGTTTATCATTTCTTCAGGCAGGCCGAATTTAAGCTGTCAGAAAAGGCGGTGCTAGCCGCTTTTCTGATGACATGGCTTCATGATTGTGTAGTCCCGGGTGGTTCAGGATCCATTGAAAGAATAAGCCGGAGTATGATACTTCCGACTGTAAAGCTGGCCTTTGGATGCCAGCTTGCCTTGCTTCCTGCGATGGTCTGCGCCATCCAACGGGGCTTGCGACACTTCATTGTGAACGTGGTGACGTCCGATGGCAGAAAGGATTTTGTTAGGACTAAGTTTCCCTTTCATTATCTGATGGGATGGCTGGTACTGCATTGTCCCAGATTAATGAATGCCGGGCTGATGGCAGACTCTTTGGCGGGAGATACCTTTCTTCGAAGATTCAAAGGCGCAGATTGGATCGTTACAGGGGTGCCTGTTTGCAGGAAGGCTTTGAGTTTCCTGCATAATTATGAATTCTTTAGAGTGTCGCCTCCATCTGGTAGTGGTCGTGCAGGAGACACCCTAGTAGATGAGGGAGCACTCACTACTAGCCTTCCTATTGGGGAATTTCGTTGGCTTTAGTCCATCAGGCCTTCCCATCTGGTGTTCAGGAATAGGAACCACACTTTCCTGGAATCTTATATGCCGAGGCACTTTGCACGGCAGTTCGGCTACAGCCAGCTTCTCTTGGGCAATCTCAGCCCTCATTTACAGTCGATAGGAAGCCTGATCGATGGGGCACGTGCATGGGGTTACTATAACACTAGATGTACGGGGGTAGTTTTTACCCTGCCAGAAGATAAGTCTAAAATCCACATGCTCTTTGCTGCTGCCAAGTTCTATATTCAGGTCAATACCCTTCATTCTCGGTATTACCGTGAGCAGAGTTTAATATCGGGGACTAGGCTTGCCCCCACTCTTGCTGATATAGGACGAGTGCGCGCAATGGCGGTTACAGAAAGGAAGGCACCGCACCCTCAGCTGAGCCGGCTGCAGCGCCACAGCATAGAGTTGTTCTTAAGGAGCCTATTGTTGCAGCGCCTCGGAGAGAGGATACCGAAGAACCTCTTTTCGACATTCCTTATAAGAGGAAAGCTTCCACCGAGCTGGTTCCACGGCCCCAAAGGAAGAAAGTTGTTGTCTCCCGAGGGAGAAAGAAGGTCACGGACGTGAGCGCCAGCTCGCCTCCTCCTAGAAGATCTTTTCGTCAGACGGCGTTGTGGGCCGTTACTATTCGGGAGGTAGATCCCTTCCTAGACTCCATAGTCGTTTTGGTCAAACCGTTAGAAGTTTTCTTACCATTGCGTTTGTCCTTTGCACAGGATGTTGAAGTCACGACTGCGGCAGGTGCTTCTTCGTCTGAAGAGGTGGACATAGCAACAGTGTCCCCTGCTCGTCCTCAATCGATGGATGAGGGCGGATCTTCTTTAGTTGTAAGGGCTTGAGCAAAGGGATGATCAGGACGAAGGCCCAGACCATGATGGCGATCAGAAAGCCAGTCCCTCCTATGATATTTCTTTGGAGGATATGTCTGCGATTGGAGCTATGATGAAAGACTTGGATGAAAATTAAGTCCAATCAGCTCACCCTCCTCTGGGTATGTTATCTTTGCACCTCTCTTTAGATGAGATTTTTCGACTTCGATTTTGCGTGCTCCTCGTGAGACTGACTGCCATTGTGTATTCCCTTGTAGACAAGGAGAAGGAACCACGCATAGAGATATCCCAATATATTGCGAGAGGAAAAGAGGTTGTCCCTGGCTCCTCTAGGGTTGCTGGTGCTAAGGATTCTGTCAGTAAGCCGACATCGACTGCAGAAGGGGAGGTTGAACAGCCTCCTGAGGTGGTCGTTGCTGAATCTGCTCCCAGTCCATCTGGGGCCATAGAAGATATACAACCTGATGCTGCTCGGGGCCTTGACATTGTTCTCCTTGAACAACCTGGGCCTACCCTTGGCTCCTTGGTAACCAAGGCTGATGACCTAGTCCAAGTTGGCGCTGAGCATGTCGAAGGTACGAAATTACTACTCTTTTGCACTCTTTCAGGTTCTTCTCTCAGTTGCTGATATATATACATATTATTTTTTGTCAGGTTCGGCTTCTTGTCAAGCATTTCTTCCTGGAGCGGAAGATCCTCATTAAGCTTCCTTCCCGACAACCTCCTCCGAAGACGACGAGATGGCCCAGGAAGTCGTCAAAGCTTTCTATTCTCCTGAAAGTAAAGCTTCCTGGAGTTCTGAATCGAAAAGCCGCCTTTGGCCCAGTGAAGGCTGTTGCTAAATGCTAAGTGGCGGCCCTCGAGAGCATTGCTGGTTACGAGGAGCGGGCTAATGCTCTAAGGAAAATTCTGAATGAATTGGAGGACCGCGTGGCCAAACTCAGGGAAGCCAAACAACGAAGCCCGATGTCGCTGTTTCGTGAAGAAGACGAGCTTTAGTCGCGGCTCTTGCGAATAAGGAGGCTACTTTCCAGGCCAGGAAGGATGCCCTTGCTCAAGAGATCAACGAATTGGCTGATCAGTGTGAGCAGTTCAACGCCGCGAGTGAGGCTCGTGTTGCTTCGAAGAATAATTTGGCTGCCCAAATTACTGAGAAATATAATCACATCGCACAGATCAAAAATGAGATTGCCTAATTGGAGGCCAGCTTGAGGACAATTGTGTCTGAACAAGAGGATTATCGGTTCAGGCTGCCGTGACTGTCGCAACTTTAGACCAATTAAAAGAACAACTGATGAAGTTGGAGGGAGAGCACGTGAAATTGATCCCCTTCCAGGATGAAGTTGCCCGACAGAAAGCGCGCCGTCGTGCTACTGCCAAGTCCGGGACCGAAATTACGGCTTTAAGGGATAGCATCAATCGATTGTGTATCCCTTAGATCTTCTTTTGTAATAGGCTCAATTAGCCGTCAAGACTCCTGTATCTTTTTCTTTTTTCTGTCTTTTGATAGACGTTTTTGATAAAAAATTTGTCTTTCAAAATTCATGAATGAAGTTTGTGAAATTTCAGAACTAGAGGTAATGTGGACGTAGTAAGGATATTTCTGGTTGGAATTCCGCTAGAGAATTTGATGTGGACTTATTATCCGTTTTATATTCAAGGTTCTTGAATATAGATAATAAGTTGAAAGAAGCTGCTAATAAAGGTAATATGGACGTAATAGCAGAGGATGTTCTATATCTGACCAGAGGTAATATGGACGTAGAAGGATATATATAACATTAGGTAGGAGTGGATAATTCAGAGATAATATGGATGTGATTATCCTTGATGAATGCTTTACTTAGAGGTTATATGGACGTGGCAAAATATTTCTTAATCATCCCACTTAGGGGTGAGCAAATACCGACCGATACCGAAAAATCGACCGAATACCGAGTAAAAATATTCTGAAAAACCGAACCAAAATTATGTCCCGATACCGAATTGCCGAATCGACTAAATTACGGTATAATGGTAATGGTAACGGTTTGAGTGTAATACCATACCGAAAATACCGAACCAAACCGATTCACACACACACATACACACACGCACACGCACACACACACACACACACACACATTTTTTAATGTTCATGATTAATTTTACACTACTCATTTTCATTTTTATCTTTGTTTTGGTTGGTTTTCTAGAACTTGGAATGGATTTTAGTGGACTTGAGTATATGTTAAGAATGTTAAGAATTGAGTTATTGATCTTTTGAGCTTATGTTTTTGTATTCTCATAGAATTTTGAAGTGAATTTTGGTTACTTAAACTTATACTAAAGATTAAACTTAGTGACCGCTTTTGATATTTTAAGCTCATTTTTAGGTGTTTGTGACTTGTTACATATTGTTCTAATAATTTTGATTAATTGTTTGGTTGGTAGAGGCTTGGCTTTAAAATTAATGCTTCCAAAAAAGTAAAATATATATATTATAGATTAAGAGGTTCTACAATATTAAGTGTGTTAATTGATCAAATATTAATTGGTAAAATATCGATACCGAACAAAAACCGACTGAATACCGATTTAACCGAAACCGGAAAAACCGATTCTAAATGGTACGATATTGGTATTAATTTTTCAAATACCGATTTTAAAAAATACCAAAAAAATCGACCAAATACTAACAGATTATACCGACGCTCACCCCTAATCCCACTGGGGAAATAATTATCCAAAACTGTTCAGAGGTATATGGACGTGACTTGTTTTTGTCAGACCAAGTTTGGACAGAGTCCAAACAGACATAATTCCATTGGAGAATCTTTTTAG
>JANAVB010010659.1:0-43622 GCA_029216955.1 Iris pallida
ACTAGGAGTCCCTTGTTCATATTGACTGTTGGGTACTTAAGGTTATTAGATAGGCCATGCAATTTAGATAGCTAGCTAGATCCCTATAGACACACTATTACTTTTGATATGACAATGTGATCCGATGTGGATATACCATTCACTTGGTAAGTTAGGCTTACCTATAATTAAGGCTTTGATCTTGATAACCTGTTCAGTTTTCTTTACTCTATCTAGATATAAATTTCATATCATGATTTAGAATTGTCTATTTTAAATTCTCTTTTGCTGTAAAATTTAGTTTATAATTTCTGATTCTGCAATTCGGGTGCGAATCTCTAGGTAGATTGCTTTGAGATTTTCCCTCAACCATAGAAATGCATATGAGATAAATACTAGAATGTTTGTATCTCTTTGTCTTTAATTAATTCCTCGATGGTTAAATCTTTTATTTTAAATGTTGTGATTGATAGGACAAATACCTACGCTCTATTTTTAGTCAACTTGTTTGAATCTCTAGAAGCTCATAGATTTTTACGGTTATAGTTAGAGAAATATTAGCTAACCCATGAAGTTTAGACAGCAGCGCACTGTCGTCAATTATTTGAGAGTGGAGAATGTGGGTTCACTGCAGCCAGTAGCGCACTGGCGAGGCACAACCCACAGAATTGAAATCATTCTGAAGAATCATAGTTTATGGAATATTGCTAAAACTATGACCTCGTTGACCTCTTTAGATCTTAGATACCCTTGTGTCAAGGTAAGATAGAGTATCTGATAGCCTATCACAATTGAACCACAGAACCAAGGACTTACCTAGAATATAGAATTTAGCGTTCCATAACCCATTAGTTGACCAAGACTTTAGGGATAGTAAGATTGTAGGAAGACTGTATAAGCAAGAACGCCAGATAAGGTTTTGATTCTCTCAGAACTCGAACTACTTGTGCCTCCTTTCAAAAATCTCGCGTATTTATAATTTGACTCTCTTGACCAATGCTGCTATTACAACCTAGTTTTTGCAAGCTTACTCTTTTATCGAACTTGATTCGAGACATATGTTTATTGGGGACGTCTGCTAACATATTGTCTAATCAGAATCATTGTATTACGGTCTGATCAACCATGATGCATTTGGTTCCCTTTCTTCTAACTACCCTACGTGGGTTGAGATGTAGATGCCCCTAGGATCTCACTCGCGACTGCTTTGATAATTCCTCTTGAAATTAAACGTTTGTCCTTGAATCATGTAATTGTGTTCAGTAACATCTCTCTTGAACTCTTTATTATTTTCATCTTCACTGATTGGAAGAATGAAAGCTCGCAATTGATAGATAGATATAGAGTATTCCCATGGCTATATTAGTTGTATATGCAAGTGTAGCTACCATCGGCCAACCCTGTGACAGGAACCTTGCCACCATATCCTAGCTTCTAAGGTGGGTAGACTGTAAGCCTTCTAAAAACTTTTAGGATGTACCAAGACTACCGATTGACTAGGATAACTTCCCATTAGTTTGATAATTAGTGCCCACGGACTCCCACTTTCCATTTAGATCATTTTGTGTCCCTGGCCGTGTCATTAATATTCGGAGACCTTCCAATAAATTTTATATGCAAGATCTAGACGAGCCCACCTTTATCTAGGTATATCATGTCCCACTCAAACCCGTCCCCTTGTACTCTATTTTTGGGGTACGACTTTCAGGTTAAAAGGACTACTTATAAATTTTACCATAGTACCGATATACTTTCCAACCTCCATTAGATCCTTGACCACGACCCCATTCCTTCGACCCAATACATGGTTGCGAAGCCCACTATGCCCATGCCACTAGTGTCTACCCAATTGAGGCCCCATGTGCTACTTAAACACAAGAGTCACTGAAGGCACATTTTGAGCTTGAGAGACCTAGTTAACCAACCTGACGGGTAACTAACTCAACCCCTTGGATAGAAACCTATTCTAGAATACCCTAACCTATTAGAAATAGTTTATCATTGAAATATTGTTCAGCACATATAGATTAAAGGCCAAGGTTCATCCAACCAACGGGTGATGTCCAATTTGGGAACCCACGTAGACCACAAATCTTGATTTCTCAAATTCTGTTCTATTATAGAACCTTGTTTGGATTAATTTCGAGAATAGGACTTCTGTATTGCACGGATTGCAAGCCCTATAGGAAATGAAGAGTCCTTCAAGTGACTGGACCAGAGTAGCCCAATCTAGCAAATAAGGCAGTGGTTCATAAACTCCCTTTCCATCTGTAATATTGGATACTCTCCACTGCTCTTGAAACTTCACAGTTGCCCCCAATTATTCTGCCTTATCTTCCTGTCCTTCCTACTTCGGTGCGACGAAAGGTCATACTTATTAGGATTTATCAATATTTTTTTAGCTACTTGTGTAAATTGGTTGTCTGTTATATTTTGGGTTATTTGATAGATAAGAGAAGATTATAGAGGCCAAAAACAGTAGATATCCATTTTAGCAAGTAGTTGGAAGATTAAAAAGTGTTAGGGACATACCATTGAGGGAGTAGTGTGACCAAAGGTGGGTAGAAGTCCTCGATGATTCGTAGTTACGAAATGGCTAGGAGGAGGATGTAAATAGTTCGGAGAAATTAAATTCGAGGATATTGTGGTAATAGTGGATTTATATTTTAATTTTTATGTTTGAATTTTTGGCATGTTTATGAGTTAGAATTTCGAGGACGAAATTATTTTTAAGGTGGGTAGATTTGTAGCTCCCCTTTCCGGAAATTTTGAAATATTTTATTTTATTTAAATAGTGATTTAGATTATTATAAATAATTATTTAGTTAATTATTACGGTGGATGACTTTAGCCATGATGGAGTTTCGAAGTACCAGACGACTAGGAATCATGGCACGAATAGTGTAGTGACGTGCCTTGACTAGTGTATTAGTCATGCCAAGGAAGACCGAGCCATAGGGAAGTCCTAACTAGGAAAACCAGGCCAAGTTGTGACATGACAATTATAAATAGTTTAATTATTTATTATTAATATTATTTGATGTCTAAGTGACCCGGTCGTACCAAACTAGTCAAACTAGATGAACCGAGCCCAAGCCCATGTAGTCATGCGGCACATCCCAGGAATTCATATTGAGGAATTTGGTATGAGGGTGTTGTATTTCATTTTAATGATTTAACGAATATTTTTCTGGCATTCGAAATTAGATATTATAGTTATTCTTATTTAATTAATATTCAATGATATTGGTATAAAATGAGTCTTTGCGCGTTTTTGGATTTTTATACTGCATATAATGGTATATATATACACCATTATTATTTTATTGAATTTCGTTATTATTCTCATTATTATTATTATTTTACTGTTAGCATCATTATTATTTATCATCCAGGTTATTATTATATAATGTTATTATTATTATTATTGGTGATATTATTTTTGTCTAATAAATGTTATATATATATATTCGTAGTTATATAAATAAGTCTATAATAGAACATACTGGGTTTTATTTAGACTTTATGGATATTGTATAAGTAAATATATGAATATAGAGATACATATATGTAGATATGTATTGTTATAAGGAAATATATAGGAATATATAAACAAATATTATATATTATAGGAATATATAAATAAATATGTATATGCATGTATATATATTTTGTGTAAGAATTTATATACGTGGGTGTATTTGTATGTATATATATAAATAAATTATATAGGTGGAATGGTATGACTATATATATACATTATATAAATTTATGTGTAGTGTATATGTATATAGAATATATATATTTATATACTAGTAGCTAATAGAATAAAAAGATTATTAGCAAACCGAGCTTGCAAAGCCCAGCAAGCAGCCTCAGCCGAACAATTATCCTCCCAGCCATCCATTAGCTATCGGCCTATCCTCCCAGCCCGGCCTGACAAGCCCAGCAACTAACTCACCAATGACCAAACCGAACAGAGGGGGTTAGATAAATACTGTTATATATAGGTCTCGGTAGAGAAAACGAGCGAAAACGAACAAAAACTCTAACCCTACCCACGTCGCCACCACGCACCACCCTTCCTCAACCACTGGGCGGCCACCCGCCGCCGTCGCCACCGCCGTGCACGGCCGGAGGCGGCAGGAGGCCGCTGCGCGCGCGGACTGCACGCACAGGCGTGGGATAATACAGCAACCCAAACACAAGTACTTCCTCACCGCTTTTCTCCACGCGTACTTGATCGTATCGCGAACCGTAAATTAGTACGCGTAGCCAATATAACCAGGTTTAAATCCCAGAAAATAGATTTTTGTATAAACAAGCATACTGCCCAGAATTCGATACAAACTTCATCGAATACCTGTTCGAAAAACATGACCAATAGCAGTCCAACAACCCAAGTTTGAAGATCGATTTCGATCGATCTAAGTGCCAGAGTAGAAATTCTACTTGAATAGGTTTAGAGACAACATATAGGGATTCACGACCCATTTCGCAGAAGTCAATTCCATCGACTGTGCGCCAAGAAATCGAATCCCGAACTTTGACGAAAACTTGTTTCAAAAACTAAAAAAACTCATCCACACGACGTGCGTCCCGCCATTTCGGGCGATGTGGTCGCGAACCGAAATGCATCCAAAGCTGCGTAACGGCTTCGTGGTTGTGTGGGCTTTGACGAAATTCGAATTGGTCGCGTGTGCGCGACGAATTTGATGCGTATCCGTCGAAATTCACCATATCGTGCACTTTGCAAATTTCTCAATTACTTTGTGCACGCTCGTCAGATCGAGACAAAACTTGCGCCAACAGAACCATATCATTTTTCTGGTCCTGTATGCCAAGTTTGGTCCGATTTTGAGACCGTTGATAAAATTACCGTTTTGTGGGCCCCACGGTCCGACTCAACGGGTGATTTTGTGCACGGCCCGCCGGAATCCAACTTTGGACATACGGTTGGGTTCGTATCGAAAAACTAGATCCGTAGACATATAGTTTGACGACTTTAGAGACCGTTGACTTTGACACGCTTTTCGGTGCAAAGTGGGTCCAACGACGGACATCGTTTTTACACAAAATTACCGTTTTTCTCCTGTGTCCAGAATTGGACTTAAGGACAGGCAATCCTAGCTAATTTGACTATTCTGAGAACGTTGGTACTATTTATTTCAGCATCCGGAGACTTCTACATGTGTTGACTGATTGTGGCTCATTGAGCGGTATAGTGTTATTGGTTTCTCCAGCTAAGGACCTCAGGAAAGTGCACTTTCTGATTGCTTTCCGATTCATAGTAGTTTTCTTATTTCATGTCTATACATATATCTTGCTGCTTGTTGACACGCTCGTCACACGGAGTAGTCGGGAGGGGAAATATCTTAGTAAACATGTGGACTACCCAGAACTATCCCATTGTCTCTCGTGAATGCTAGCCGCTGCGCACGACACATGCAGTGTGCCTGATTTACCCCCTAGCCGTCCACATGTCGAAACGGATATTTCACACCACCTAGATAGATGTCTTTTATTAGTTTTTCCTTGTTTACTTCTCTACCGTGCTATGTCATCAGTTTTCTTACTAGCTTTCATATTCCATATGCTATTTTCATGTCTTGTTAATTCTATTATATTTTTGTTTTGTCGTCGGTTTGTGTACTTGTTCCATTCCTGACTGGAAACTAATATTTTTCAGGTTTAGCCGCGATTACTGTTAGAAATGGGAAGACTTGGGTATGCTGAGGACAACCTAGAATAGAAAGCAATTGTATCAATTTTTTTAATTGTAAAACTTTGTTTTTCCTTTAAATATAAATGTTGTAATAAATTAGAAATGTGAATGAGCAGCAAATGTTTATTTTTGAGCATTTATTTTCTTGCGGACTTGACAGCGTTCTACCGCCGACTCTGCGGCGTAGGCTGGCTTGGACACGTCTCGTTTCTGAAAAGCGGGTGCGGGTCGTGACACATGCTGATTACGACCAAGGGTGGACGAACATGGTTTTCAATGCTGCGGGGCCTAGTTTCGATCCGAACAATCAATATGCAGCTGAGGAGGCACCGAATGTAGATGCTATAAAGTTCATGGAGTTGCTGGAGAATGCAAGGACTCCTTTATATCCTGGTTGTGATGACCCTTCACCGTAGGAGGTGATTACAAGATTGTTGAGCATAAAATCAGATTTCAACATGTCTCAAGAATGCTACAACCGAATCCTGGAGTTAATTAAAGATATACTGCTGGAGGGTGGCAAGTTACCTAAAGACTTCTACCGATCCAAGAGAATGGTGAGATCGCTCTGGATGGGGTATTAAAAAATTGATGCATGTCACAACAGATGCATGTTGTACTATAAGGACGACAAGGATGAAGACGCCTGCAGATTTTGTGGTGCCGATCGCTTCAAGGCATCTAGTACAACAAGGACTTCTGGTGCATGCAAGCCAAAAGATTTGATGCACTATTTGCCTTTGAAGCCGCGGTTGCAGAGGTTATTTATGGCAAAGGAGACAGCTGATAATATGAGTTGGCACAAGCGGGAACAAATAGATAGAGTACTAGATCATCCATCCGACGGGGAAGCATGGAGGCACTTTGATCGAGTGTATCCCGATTTTGCTTCGGTGCCGCGAAATGTCAGATTGGGGCTTTCCTCCGACAGTTTTACCCCATTTGGACTTTTGGGCTCACAATATTCTTGTTGGCCTGTGATTGTTACTCTGTACAACTTGCCGCCTTGGATGTATATGAAGACTCCTTATATGTTCCTAACTGTTATTATTCCAGGTCCGAAGAACCCGAAGTAGAACAACGATGTGTACTTACGGCCCTTGGTAGATGAGCTGAATCAGTTGTGAGAAGTAGGTCCAACCACTGTAGGAGCGTAAAAAAATACTTGAAAGACCAAGTCAAAGAAGTTGAGAACTTTACGCAATTCAAACTGAATCAAACTCAGACTCTACGAGAGCTACTCTCTACGCAAGCTATTCTCTACGCGAGAAGCTTTTACGCGAGAGTTATTCTCCACTTTTACGCGTGGACGACAGACTGTCAGGCCGCATTTAATGCGAGTGATTTGATCTGGTAGAATGATTTTTTAACAACAGTACACAGAAGCCGAGGAGATCTTTTCACCAAGCCCAACGCTTGTCGTTTAGTATGCAGATGGGCTACTTTACGCCCAGAAGATAGCTTCTTTTACGCACGAAGGCTATTTAAGCTTTTTATGCTTAAGGCTTTTTGTGGGCGTAAAGTTTATTTGAGCTAATTTTACGCTCAAGGCTACTTTTCAGCCACTTTACGCAGGAAGTCTATTCTGAGCTAATTTTTACACCCAGTTTGCTACTTTACACAGGAAGTATATTTTGGGTCATTTTTACGTCCGAGCTTTCCTGGCTACATGAGAACGTGGTTTGCTTACGTAGCTTTCATGCCACACTTATCGAGGAACGTGTGTACGTGCTCTCCCCATTTTGTTGAAGTAGTAGGACACATGTCACCATGCGTAGAGATCAAAACTCTACATGGGACACGTGTCAACGTGCGTAGAGGATGATTTACATCGTGGGTGAATGTTACTCGAGTAGAGATCCAATTTTGTTGCTTTTTACGCACAAAGGGTCTACTCTATAAATAGAGTTATTTTCAACACAGACAACATCAAGAGATCAATAGAGATACAGGAGAGGAGATTCTGAGAAAACTCATACTTTCAGAGTGATATTCCCAGAAGCATTTCTTCAACTTTTTCTCAAGAACAGGGTGAAGCAAAGCAAGAAAGTATTCGACTGTGCCATCAGTGCCGTTGCTCGATACCTTTTCGGTGACTTAGTTCTTCCGATTGTTCGTCTTCTTCAAGCAATTTTCTTCATCATCATCATATGGTCCAAGGAACAAAGTGATCGCTCTCAGATCAGACTTCCATAGCAATACTTTTCAGAATAATTTGTACTTTGGTACTTTTTCTCGTTTTCTTTCAAAAGCCAAATTTTAGGCATTTTGTTAAGTGAAACAAAATAGCGACTCTGCTGGGGATAACCTTCTCCTCTGACGAGAAGGTAATTGCTCAATATGATGATGTGTCGGTCGGATCGACAAAAAAGACTCTGGTTGTGCACTTCGACCAGACTGCCTACAAAGAAATGCTCCGAACTGGGGGTAGTACTCGCTGCTCTAATATTCAGAAATCACAGAAGGCGTAAAAAGTTTGGATTCCTAAGTCCAAACCATCCTCGGATCTCCCTGTTGTCTCTGAAGGCAAAGGAATCCTTCCTACTCCTGTTGTGAAGACTCCCGTCTGTGACGAGGCAGTCTCTACTTCAGTAATACGCCCTGGGCATAAAAACCAGTCTCCCGTCGGTGACGTGGTAGACTCTCAAACTTTACGCTCTGTGCGTAAAAATCAAACTTTACGCTCTATGGATAAAACTAGTCTCCCGTCTGTGACGTGGTAGACACCCAAACTTTACGCTATGTACGTAAAAACCAGTCTCCTGTCTGTGATATGGTAGACACCCAAGCTTTACGCTCCATGCATAAAGGAAAATCTCCAGTCTGTGACGTGGTAGATACTCATATTTTGTGCTCTACGCATGAAGGTAAATCTCCTGTCGGTGACAGAGTAGATAAAATTCATAATGATGCCTCTGCATCTAAAATAAATTTGTCTACACGTATACATCGTAAAAACATGAATTATATTATTGGTAAAACTTCAGTTTTCTACCAACAGCCTTCTTATACTGCTTTACGCAAGGTACTAAATCTTCAAATTACGCATAATGCTGATGTAGTCCTTTGTGCACAAAAATTTGTGGATTTACGCATGCAACTCCAGGCATGTAAAACACTCAGTTTGGTTCTGCTAATGCAGCCAATAATCTTCTTTATACACAAGGAACTAAACGATTCTTTGTCCCAGATATAATAAAGAAGACTACTCCCTCTACTCCTTCTGATTTATGCGAGTTGCTTGTACAAAAGCGTAAAGACAGAAAATCTTCTATGACACTCCCCAAAGAAGATCACCATTGTGAGTGTCACCAGATTGTAATTAAGTGTTGCTGTTCGGCTTCTAAATGGTCAATTTTGATCGGTTACCTCAGCAATCAATTGATGATTAAGAACAAGAGTTGTCATATGCCTCAGTTAATATGGCATCTCATACCAACAGGGGACGACGTCTAAGACGCAATTCGTCCCAGACTCCTGGTTAACAACAATTCAATCGACTTCTTGATAGTTTCGAAGGAGTATATCAGAATACTCGATCAAGAAGTCAAAGACAGTTGCAGACTTCTGATTCAGAAGCTAGGGGTACCCAGTCTTTGGAGTCCGAAACTGATAGTGTTGATTCATACTTCTACACCAATCCCTCTGTATCTTCAAGGGAGGTTGAATCTTATGCAATTGAAGACGAACCAGAGACATCAACTGCTAATACAGAACAACGTCTCTCTACAGTTGAGCAGTCGCTGAAGGACATGCTTGCTATGATGCAAAGTATACATCAAATAATAATGACTCAGCAAACTGCTCATCCAGCAGTGATAACTCTGGTGCAGGTAGCAGCACAAACTCAAGATAGTCAAGGGGTTGATATACCCTTGAATAATCTTAGTCAAGAGCCTGTTATCAATCAAAATTCTGTATCTCCAGATCCTATCATTCCAGAAGATGTACCACCTCCGGTGGGGGTCACGGTACATCCAACAACTATTCAATCAAATGTGCTTCCTCAAACCAGTGAAGCTATTCAAGCAGTGCGTGAGCTAAAAGCACAGTTTGAAGTTCTGAAGCACAAGGATCAGCTCCAGAGGTTAGGGATTAAGCAACCTTATCCTCTTCATTGGAACGATGTGCCATTTTCTCCAAAGTTCAAGCCACAATCCATGGTGTTATTTGATGGAAAGGCATCTCCTAGTCAATATATCAATTACTTTGATATTATGACTGTACATTTGCAGAAGAATGATGCTCTTCTTACCCGAGTTTTCATCGGGTGTTTGACGGATTCAGCTTACGACTGGTATCGTAGTCTACCCGACAATTGCATTTCGTCTTTTGACGAATTTAAAGCAATATTTCTCTCCCATTTCTATGAGGGAGGAATGGATATGAATATGTCCTTCCTAATAGAGATCAAGCAAAAGAAGAAAGAAGATACTCGGACGTTTATAGAACGCTTCCGACAGGCTACCTTGAAAATGCCTCCAGGCATGCCAAATTCAGCACTGATCGATACATGCAAGATGAATCTGCGACCATCCATTGCTGTCTTTACGGGTTCCCAATTCACAGATTGGGTCTTGTTTATCATAGCAGCAGTCTCAGCCGAGACCAATGGTAGGTTGGCTCGTGAACACGGAATGATCTTTGCCTCAGAGGACAAAGGGAAGAAAAACTCTTCAAGTAATAATTCCGGCAATCGTAATGGAAAAGGGAAGGAAACCTTAGTGGTTAATCTTTCAAAACCCAAAACGACGTCGAATAATCAGGAGTCTACCAAGCCAAAAGAAGAATACTCTTTCGATGACAGTGACATCCCAGGGATATTCCAATGTCTGATAAAGAGTGGCAAACTTTAGATTCCAGAGCCGAAAAGACCTAATGAGGTAAATCTGACCGACAATCCCAAGTATTATATCTATCACAGATACATAAATCATCCTACCAAGGCTTGCTATATCTTGAAGAAGAAAATCCAAGAGCTGATAAATGCCAATGCTATCGCTTTAACCAACGATGAGCATACGGTCACAACCAATATAATTTTTCTTCAATTTGGAGGTTTTCCTCCACAACAAGTCCTAGATGGAATTGTCCCAATTCCAAAGGCGATGATGAAGATTGTGAATATCCCGCCTGCCAGAGAGAAAAATGAAGGACTTTTGCCTCTTACACTAAAAAATGGTGAAATCATGTGGGTACTCCCTGATTTAGTGCCTGAAATGGAGAATGAAGGTAAAACTTCAAAATCCAAGAAAGGTAAAAAAGTCAAAACCTGTAACATGATTTCTCATGTTTTAACCCCAGACCATGATGATTTAGATCATTTATGGGATGTCATTCCTTTGGAGGATAGACTGAGGGGTTTGAATATATGCCCTCCAAGTTTGGCTTCTCCTGCCAAACTCAAGCTTACTCATCGACAATGGTTAGCAATGAATAGTGTCCCCTTATACAGGGCACAATAGGTCTTTGCTGCTTATGAGAAAGCTCCTACAGGAATTTTTCTTTCTGTCCCGAGTATTTTTCCTTCTCCTGTGGCTACAGAGGTTTCTATTCCTCCTTCTACAGAAGACTTTATGTCTCCTTCTCTTGTGGTTACAAAGGTTTCTGTCTCTTTTTCCTCTGTTAAACCATCTATTGAAAGTCCGCTACCCACTCATTTGTATAGTCAGCAATCAGTCCATCTCATGAAAAAGATGGGCTACGACTTTCAAAAGTCGGAAGGCTTGAATTATGATAAAGGAATACGACTTCCTTTAACTTCAAAGTCAAAAATCCACTGTTGGATTGGGTTTTGAGGTTCCTCATAAAAATCCTCGCAAGAAGAAGACTAAGGAAAAGAAGACTAAATCCTGCAATATGGTACTTCATTCTCCTGAGTCTGAAGAAGAAACCTTTGGTGGTACGAGATCTGGGAAAAAGTACCACAAAGATTATGAGGGATCTTCCAAAGAAGCGGAAGACATTGTTGAAACAGTTCCAGTTCAATCATCTCCTGTTCCTGCTAAACCATCTGTGGTTGAGAAGGGGAAACAGAAAACAGTGCGCTTTGACGTCCCATTAAAATCTGCTACAAATCAAGGGGTAGTGATGAAACCCTATAAATTTGACATTCTAGCCCAGTTAGCTAATACTCTAGCTAGACTTTCGATCTTTGAGCTGCTTCGTCTTTCTAAAGAAAGTCGCAAAACTTTGAGTGAAGCTTTGCTACAAGCTGATTCATGCTTAGCTCAACTCAAAAGTCCTGACAATATACCAGTGTCATGTCCACAATGTCATAGTGTGATGGAAGAAATTCCTAATATTACCTTCACACAAGAAGATATGCTGCTGATGCATAATAAGCATGACAGGCCTCTGTGCTACACCGGGTATATTGAATCTACTGAAATTGACAGGATTTACATGGATCCTGGGTCTTCAATTAGCATAATTCTTCAAAGTATGCTACGACCTTTGAGGATCCCTACTGGTGATTTGACTTGCACTAGTACCACAACAGTTGGTTTCAACTCTGGAAAGAGTAAACCACTGGGGAAGATTCGTCTGAAGATTCAAATTGGTGATCTTCGAACTATGGCGACCTTTTATGTTATCAACTCAGATGTATCTTACAACATCCTTCTTGGAAGACTGTGGATACATGAGCATAATATTGTGCCTTCAACTCTCCACCAATGCTTCAAGTACGTGGATTCTCAAGGGGTCGTGAAGACCGAATTTACAGATATCAATCCCTTTAAGGGTGTTGAAGCTTATTTCTCTGATTCAATACTCTACAAGCAGGAGCATGTGAAGGAGATATCAGAAATGGGCGAAGATCGATCACCTGCTGAAGATCAATCTGTCAATGAAGATCCTCCGAAAGAGCAACCTTTGAAGATTAAAGTCAAAGGCCGAATCCAACCCCAACCTGTCAATGACCAACCTTTGGTGCTCAAGGTTAAAGGAAGAACTCGGGCTTCATCTGAGGAATTAGTGAGTATTCCAGCCAAGAGCCAAGTTCAACCTCTTATGATCAAGGTCAAGGGACGTACTTCTCGTACGAATGATCCAGAACCACCACTGATCATCAATGTCACGACCCGACCCTTTTTTTTTAAATGGATACGAGACGCGTCCAAGCCAGCCTACGCCGCAGTGTCGGCGGTAGAACTCTGTCACGGCCATGAAGATCAAAAATCATAAATAATGCTCGTTCACAAAATTAATTTAACTTACAATGATCACAAGTTTTACATTTGTAGAAAAATATAAACTTGTACAAATAATTGAATGACTACAACTCAACTATCTAACTAGTCTCTAGGCTTTTGTCTGCAAGTACCCCCGTATCTCCTATGCTAAGTGAATCCACGGCTAACCTGAAAAATATTGGTTTCCAGTCAGGAATGGAACGAGCACAATTCACTGAATGCAATTTCAAATAAAAAAATGACTATACAACAGAGGTTAGGCATCAATTACATGTTTTTGAAAATAAACAGGAAATACGGAAAACCAATAGCAAATAAATATACACAAAATACTTTTCCCAACTGTTAGAAGTACCTTTGATATGTGATCGGTCTCGGGACAATTATGCGACACGGTCTACACAGTCTACAGTTATACGGTCTACAGTTACACGGTCTACAGTTACACGGTCTACAAAAAATATTGCAATAAAGAAACACTGTCTACAAAATAATAATCACGAATTACACAGTTTAAATGCAATAATAATCACGGTCTACACTGTCTACTTTGCAATAAATAAATCACTTTCTACACTGTCTACAAGAAATAAATAAATCACTATCTACACTGTCTATAAAAAATAAATAAATCACTGTCTACTTTATCTACAAGAAATAAATAAGTTACTGTCTACACTATCTACAAGAAATAAATGCAATAATAAATACGGTCTACACGGTCTAAGGTCAGATCACACATCCTTGGTACTTCTCATTCTCGACTCAACAATTTATAATAGAAAATAATCACATAACCAATGGCCAATCAATGAAATATAGTGAAAATCAATATCAAAATGCAGACAATAAACTGTACTCGCCTGTGGTCCTGTGCTGGTGTAACCGACAGTCTGAACTACTCAATGTACCACAATAGTCAAACCCGTACAACAGTTCCCGAAAGCTGAAATAAATATTACCAATATTCTTAGAATAGTCAAATTAGCTAGGATCGTCTGTCCTTAAGTCCAATTCTGGATACAGGGGCAAAACGGTAATTTTGGGTCAAAATGGTGTCCGCCGTTGGACTCGCTTTGCACCAAAAAGCTTGCCAGAGTCAACAGTCTCTAAAGTCATCAAACTATATGTCTACGGATCCAGTTTTCCGATACGAACCCAACCGTATGTCCAGAGTTGGATTCCGGCAGGCCGTGCACAAAATCGTCCGTTGAGTCGGACCGTAGGGCCCGCGAAACGGCGTTACGATTCAACTGTCTCAGAATTGGACCAAACTTGCCATACATGATCAGAAAAATGATACGGTCCTGTTGGCACAAGTTTCGTCTCGATCTGACGAGCATGCACAAAGTAATTGAGAAATTTGCACAGAGGCCGATACGGGAAATTTCGACGGATACGCATCAAATTCGTCACGCACGTGCGACCAATTTGAATTCCGTCAAAGCCCACACGACCACGAAGCCGTTACGCACCTTTTGATGCTTTCGGTTCGTGACCACGTAGCCCGGATTGGCGGGACGCATGTCGTATCAGACAATTTTTTAGTTTTTAAAACAGATTTTCGGCAAACTTCGGGATTTGATTCCTCGACACCTGGTCGATGATTTCTAAATCCACAAGAAGGGCCGTGTAGTCCTATATGTTGTCTATAACTTTGTTCAAGTAGATTTTTGACTAAGTCAATGGATCGGTAGGAATTTTCCTTCCAACTTGCGTGTTTGGGCTGACATGTGCCCTGTTTTTGGGCAGGTTTTTGTCGAAGTTTTGTTTCGATTTCTGCCTCGATACTTCTTAGACTCTCGATTCTACTTGATGGGGCTCCTAGAGGGATATATAGGCTTTACAAAATAGTTTACAAATCGTAAAATGGTGGGGTATCAAGAGAGAACTCTTACCGCGAACTTGGGTTGCTGCGACTGCACTTCACTGATATCTTTACGCGCCTGTGCACGCGCGCGCGGCCTTGGTCGCCGTCCGGCGACTTCACGCAGCGGCGCCGGCAGCGAGCAGTTGCTGGTGAGTCGCCCAGATGTAGGGGACGGCGGCGTAGGCTAGGGTTCGTGGGTTCTCTTGATTCCCTCCGACTCTCGGCTCTCTCTCTCTCTCTCTCTATATATATATATATATATATATATATATATATATATATATATATATATATATATATATATATATATATATATATACGATATATATAACGAACTGCTGCTGAAAATCCTAAGGGGCTCGGGTCTGGGTGGTTGGGCCCGAGCTGGGCTTAGGCCTGGGCTAAGCTGCTGTTGTTTCTTATTCTTTTTATTTCTTTTTTATTTCTATTTCTTTTAACAATTACTATATATATATATATTTTATATATATATATATATATATATATATATATATATATATATATATATATACACTTATATTATACACATACATGTATACGTTCTACTATACGTATATATATATATATATATATATATATATATATATATTTTATATACACATACGCACATATATGTCTATATATATATATATATATATATATATATATATATATATATATATATATATATATATATATATATATATATATATATATATATATATATATATATATATACATATACGTACATATTCACCAAATAATATATATATATATATATATATATATATATATATATATATATATATATATATATATATATATATATATATATATATATATATATATATATATATATATATTTATCCATATGTATATACTTTATTATTTCTATATATATATATTTTTATTTATCCAAGCATTTATATATACTTATATAGTATTTCCAAAAATCTAAATAAACCTCTATATTATCTATTCCTATTGACTATATAATAATATTTATTTGACAAAAATTAATATAACCTTTAATAATAAAATATTTTTATATAATAATAACCTCAATAATATTCATCAATAAAAATAATAATAATAATAGTAAAAATAATGAAATAAAATATCCAATAGTCGGCATTGCATCTACTTAAAATATGCCTACTTGGAATCTTTGTGTACACTGGATGCCTATATGGGTTTGGGCTCAGTTCGGGTTAAAATGGTATAACCGATTTCCCTAAACTCAATAATATAAATAATAAATAAATAAACCTTCGGTAAGGGTTAAGTCGCATCTTGGCCTGGTTTTCCTAGTTAGGACACACTCATGGCTGGGCCTTCCCTACCAGGGCTAATACACTAGTCTAAGCACGCCATTGCACTATCCGTGCCATGATTTCTAGTCACCATGCACTCCAAAACTTCGCCATGGCTAAAGTCTTCTACCGTAATAATTAACTAAATAATTATTTATAAAAGTCTAAAAGTCACCATTTAATTTAAATAAATAAAAAAAATATATTATCAAAATTCTGGGAAGCGGGGTTACAAATCTATCCACCTTAAAATAATTTTGTCCTCGAAATTTTAATTCATAACTATTCCTTGCAATTCAAAAGGAATCTACCATTACCTTAATCTCCTCGAATTTTTAATCCTCAAAGATAGTTTATATCCAACTCCTAACTATTTTGTAACTACGAAACTCTGAGTACTTCTACCCACCTTTGGTCACACTACTCCTTCAAAGGTATGTCTCTACAGCTTTATCATCCAACTACTTCCTAAATAGATATCTACTTACTTATGGCCTCTATAGTTCTCTCCTATCCATCCCGCAACCCCAAAAGCCTGACAAGCAACAAAATTTACACAAGTAGCTAAGAAATATTGGTAAATTTTAATAAACATGACCAATCGTCACTCTACAATAGGAAGGACAGGAAGATAAGGAAGAATATTCGAGAGCAATTATGAAGTTTCAAGAGCGGTAGAGAGTATCCAATGATGCAGATAGGATAAAAGTCTATGAATCATTGACTTATTTGCTAGATTGGGTTACTCTAGTCCAGTCACTTGCTAAATCGAAGAACCCTTCGTTTCTTAGAGGGGCTTGAAATTCGTACAATACAAAAGTTCTGTCTTCGAAATTCTGAACAGGTTTCATAATAGAACGAAAATTGGAGAAATCAAGATTGTGACCTTTTCTGTGGTTATTTAAACACACGAGCAAAGAATAAAATACAAAGCAAGATCGTATCGTAACCTCCAGGTAGATGGAATAAGGGTTACGAACGACTTCATATTCTAAGAAAGGGAGACAACAAAATGGGTATAGGGACCTATTTCAATAATTTCGGTTTTATAGTCCAAATATAGGGGTATGCATGGATGGGTTTTACTGGGTCTTAATGGATTTCCTGATTGGACATCAATCGTCGGTTGGATGAACCTTGGGCTTCAATATATATGGACTGGACAAGATCCCAACGATAAAACTATTTCTACTGGGCTAGGGTAACCTAGAATAAGTTTCTACCCAATTGGTTGAGCTAGTTGTCAGTCAGGTAGGTTAGCCAGGTTCCTAAAGCTCAAAAATGCGTCTTCAGTGACTTTGGTGTTTAATTAGCACGAGAAGACACAATTGAGTGGCAGACTAGTTTCATGTGCGTAGTGGGCTTCGAGTAGATCACAACCATATATTGGGTCAAAATGTTCGAGTCGAGGTTGAGTCTCTAATGGAAGTCGGGACGCATACCGGTATTATGGTAAGGGTTATAACTCGTCCTTTTACCTACAAGTCGTGCCATGAAAATAGAGTGCAAGGGAACGTGTTTGAGTGGGACATGATATACCTAGATGAAGGTGAACTCGTCTAGGCCTTGTATATGCAGTTTGTTGGAAGATAACAGCTGGTCTCGTGCTCCGAATATTAATGACGTGGTCGGGGACACAAAATAATCTAAATGGAAAGTGGGATTCCATAGGGCACTAACTATCATTCTAATAAAATTTTATTCTAATCAATCGGTGATCTTCGTATATCCTAAAACTTTAGGAGGCTTACAGTCTACCCACCTTAGAAATAGGATATGGTCTTAGGAATATTGAGGTTAGAGGGTTCCCAAAGTTCGGATACTGTACCTCGACTCTTTGTTAATATGGAATAAGGCACGGCGTATTGGGATACGGTAGATATAGGTCAAGTCAAGGATCGTTCCTCAATAAATATAGAACGAGTGTGTACAATGACACATGGTCGATAAAATAGGATGATCTACTCGTCTATAGTATACTAGAGTTATCGACGGGGTAACCAACTCTAAGGCACAAGATTTCTAACAACTGAGTCGTGAATTTCTATTTGTGTCAACCTGCCAGACTATCGTCACAAGAGTTGTAGTGATCGTGTATTGCTGTTGACAACTGGTAGATCATAATATGACAGGGTATTTAAGCTATGGTATTGGCTAAGCTAGTGACTGTGGTGTTCCAACACTAGTTAGGTCTTAATAATAAAATTTACATAACTAGAGTAATATTTGTTGGAAACCAATCTCGGGATGAGTGTCACAGTAAATGATTACCCTATTGTCCACTCATCTCATGTCTAACTGTGGGCTTCGGTCGAGGAAGGGTTGGTTCAAGGCTTAAGGGTTGCTAGTTAAGGCAAGCTTCCAGCAAATAATTAGAGACTCACAACATTTGGTTTCTTGAGAATAGATAGTCTCCTAGGTTGGCGTTCTGACTAAGGGTAAAACCCTAATCATTCTCAAATTCAGATGGCTCGAAAGTCTCAATAGTAGTTTGAGGGTCGATGGGAGAATGAGTAACTCAATCACATGACTGGCCGATGGTAGCTACACTTGTGCCTACCATTATCATAGCCATGGGAATACTCTGTATTTCTCTACCATCATGAACTTTCGTCTTTCCAAATCGGTGAAAGACAAAAACAATAAAGAATTCAAGGGAGATGTTACTGAATATAATTTCGTGATTCAAGGGCGAACATATAATTCAAGAGGAATTGTCAATGCAGTCGTGGATAAGATCCTAGAGACATCTACATCTCAATCCACGTAGGTTAATCAGAGGGAGAGCGAACCGGGTGCACTACGGTTGATCAGACCGTAATACATCGATTCTGATTAGACAATATATTAGTGGGCGTCCCCAATAAACATATGTCTTGAATCAAGCTCGATAAAAGAGTAAGCTTGCAAAACTAGGCTGTGATAGCAACATTGGTCAAAATAGTCAAATTATAATTATACAAGATTTTTGAAAGAAGGCACAAGTAGTTCGAGTTTTGTGAGAATCAAAACCTTAATTACCCGATATTCTTGCTTATACGGTCTTCCTACTATCTTCTTATCCACAAGGACTTGTTCAACTAATGGGTTATGACCTCTAACTTCTGTATTCTAGGTAAACCTATTAGTGTCAATCAATTTCCTTGTCAGTAAGTCACAAGGACTACAGAATGCTAGGTTGGAAGACATGCTACCCAACTTACAAAACTTTCACTAATATCGGCTTTGGATCTTATGGGACATGCATGGCATTGTCCTATGGTATCCCAAACTTGTAATCATGTTTGAAGTCATTTCACCGCGGATTACGCCTCGCCCGTATACTCTGGCTGTGGTAAACCCTTGGTTCCGTAACTCAAATATAATACAAAGTCAAACACTTCTTAACCCTATCCAATATTGACTCAAGGGTAACGACGATCAAAGAGGACCACTAGCCATAATAATATTCTATAACCTATATTTTCTTAAACCAATTTCAACTCTAGGGGTCGTGCCTCGCCAGTGCGCTGCTGGCTGCGGTGAATCCATAGTCTCCATAATTCAAATAAATGGCAACAGTGCACTGTTGTCCTGCCATTATGAGTTAACAACATTCCTTAAACTATGTCTGTAAAAATCCATGAGCTTCTAGAGATTCAAACAAGTTGACTATGAGATAGGTAAGTATCTATCAGTCACAATCTTTAAAATAAAAGATGAACATAGAGGAAATAACTAAAGACAAAGAATACAAACATTCTAACTATTCCATGTGTACTCAAGCCTTTGAGAAAAAACTTGAATCGAAACTAACTCGAGGTTCATATACGGGTAACATAATCAAAAATTATATAAAAAATAATTCTTAGGCAAAATAGGAACTAAATAGATAATTCGGACTAAGATATGAGGATGATATCTAAAGAGGCAAAGAGAAGGAATTGAATAATTCATCTAGGTTAGATCATTAATTCTAGGAAGCTCTGCCTCACCAAGTGAATAATCTATCCACATTAGATCATATCGCCATACCATGAGGTAATAGTGTACCTATGGAGATCTGATAAACTATCAACATTAATAACTCCTCATCTAAATTGCATGGCCTAGACTACCCATCGGTCAATTTGTGTAAGGGACTCCTAGTGCTAGTCATTCTCTTAAATTAAATTAATCCTTGTTCGTGAATGAGTATGTTCTAGTCGCAGGCTTGCAATAGTACAACTAACTTAAGTACTATCACGAGTTCACACGATTTGCAAAAATAGACCTACATGGGCCACCACAAAAACTTGTCACGACCCGCACTTTTTTTTTAAAACGGATACGAGACGTGTCCAAGCCATCATATGCTGCAGTGTCAGCGGTAGAACACTGTCACGGCCATGAAGATCAAAAATCACAAATAATGCTCATTCACAAAATTAATTTAACTTACAATGATCACAAGTTTTACATTTGTAGAAAAATATAAACTTGTACAAATAATTGAATGACTACAACTCAACTATCTAACTAGTCTCTAGGCTTTGTCTGCAAGTACCCCCGTATCTCCCATGCTAAGTGAATCCACGGCTAACCTGAAAAATATTGGTTTTCAGTCAGGAATGGAACGAGCACAATTTACTGAAAGCAATTTTAAATAAAGAAAATGACTATACAACAGAGGTTAGACATCAATTATATGTTTTTGAAAATAAACAGGAAATACGGAAAACCAATAGCAAATAAATAGACACAAAATACTTTTCCCAACTGTTAGAAGTACCTTTGATATGTGATCGGTCTCGGGACAATTATGCGACACGGTCTACACGGTCTAAAGTTACACGGTCTACAGTTACACGGTCTACAGTTACACGATCTACAGAAAATATTGTAATAAAAAAACACTGTCTACAAAATAATAATCACGAACTACACAGTTTAAATGCAATAATAATCACGGTCTACACGGTCTACTTTGTAATAAATAAATCACTGTCTACACTGTCTACAAGAAATAAATAAATTACTGTCTGCACTGTCTACAAGAAATAAATAAATCACTGTCTACACTGTCTACAAGAAATAAATAAATTACTGTCTACACTGTCTACAAGAAATAAATGCAATAATAAACACGGTCTACACGGTCTAAGGTCAGATCACACATCCTTGGTACTTCTCATTCCCGACTCAACAATTTATAATAGAAAATAATCACATAACCAATGGCCTATCAATGAAATATAGTGAAAATCAATATCAAAATACAGGCAATAAAATGTACTCGCCTGTGGTCCTGTGCTGGTGTAACCGACAGTCTGAACTACTCAATGTGCCACAATAGTCAAAACCCATACAACAGTTCTCGAAAGCTAAAATAAATATTGCCAATATTCTTAGAATAGTCAAATTAGCTAGGATCGCCTGTCCTTAAGTCCAATTCTGGATACAGGGGCAAAACAGTAATTTTGGGTCAAAACGGTGTCCGCCGTTGGACTCGCTTTACACCAAAAAGCGTGCCAGAGTCAACGGTCTCTAAAGTCATCAAACTACATGTCTACGGATCCAGTTTTACGATACGAACCCAACCGTATGTCCAGAGTTGGATTCCGGTGGGCCGTGCACAAAATCGCCCGTTGAGTCGGACCGTAGTGCCTGCGAAACGGCGTTCCGATTCAACTGTCTCAAAATTGGACCAAACTTGGCAGACATGACCAGAAAAATGATACGGTCCTGATGGCGTAAGTTTCGTCTCGATCTGACGAGCGTGCACAAAGTAATTGAGAAATTTGTACAGAGGCCGATACGATGAATTTTGACGGATACACATCAAATTCGTCGCGCACACGCGACCATTTTGAATTCCATAAAAGCCCACATGACCACGAAGCCGTTACGCACCTTTTGATTCTTTCGGTTCGTTACCATGTCGCCCGGATTGGCGGGACGCACGTCGTATCGGACAATTTTCTAGTTTTTAAAACAGATTTTCGGCAAACTTCGGGATTTGATTTCTCGACACGTAGTCGATGATTTCTAAATCCACAAGAAGGGTCATGTAGTCCTATATGTTGTCTATAACTGTGTTTAAGTAGATTTTCGACTAAGTCAATGGATTGGTTGGAATTTTCCTTCCAACTTGCATGTTTGGGCTGACATGTGCCCTATTTTTGGGCAGGTTTTTGTCGAAGTTTCATTTCGATTTCTGCCTCGATACTTCTTAGACTCTCGATTCTACTTGATGGGATTCCTAGAGGGATATATAGGCCTTAAAGAACAGTTTACAAATCGTAAAATGGTGGGGTATCAAGAGAGAACTCTTACCGCGAACTTGGGTTGCTGCGACTGCACTTTGCTGATATCTTTCCGCGCCTGTGCACGCGCGCACGGCCTTGGTCGCCGTCCGACGACTTCACGCGGAGGCGCCGACGGCGAGCAGTTGCTGGTGAGTCGCCCAGATGTAGGGGTCGGCGACGTAGGCTAGGTTCTCTCGATTCCCTCCGACTCTCGGCTCTCTCTCTCTCTCTCTCTCTCTATATATATATATATATATATATATATATATATATATATATATATATATATATATATATATATAATGAACTACTGCTGAAAATCCTAAGGGGCTCGGGTCTGGGTGGTTGGGCCCGAGCTGGGCTTAGGCCTGGGCTAAGCTGCTATTGTTTCTTATTCTTTTTATTTCTTTTTTATTTCTATTTCTTTTAACAATTACTATATATATATATATATATATATATATATATATATATATATATATTTTTTTTTATTTTATATATATATATATATATATATATATATATATATATATATATATATATATTTTTTTATATATATATATATACTTATACACATACATGTATACGTTCTACTATACGTATATATATACACATATGCACATATATGTCTATATATATACATATACGTACATATTCACCAAATAATATCTATATATACACACACATATATATATATATATATATATATATATATATATATATATATATATATATATATATATATATATATATATATATATATATATATATATTATTTATCCAAGCATTTATATATACTTATATAGTATTTCCAAAAATCTAAATAAACCTCTATATTGTCTATTCCTAATGATATATAATAATATTTATTTGACAAAATTAATATAACCTTTAATAATAAAATATTATTATATAATAATAACCTCAATAATATTCATCAATAAAAACAATAATAATAATAGTAAAAATAACAAAATAAAATATCCAATAGTCGGCATTGCATCTACTTAAAATATGCCTACATGGAATCTTTGTGTACACTGGATGCTTATATGGGCTTGGGCTCAGTTCGGGTTAAAATGGTATAACCGATTTCCCTAAACTCAATAATATAAATAATAAATAAATAAACCTTCGGTAAGGGTTAAGTCGCATCTTGGCCTGGTTTTCCTAGTTAGGACACACTCATGGCTGGACCTTCCCTACCAGGGCTAATACACTAGTCTAAGCACGCCATTGCACTATCCGTGCCATGATTTCTAGTCACCATGCACTCCAAAACTCCGCCATGGCTAAAGTCTTCTACCGTAATAATTAACTAAATAGTTATTTATAAAAATCTAAAAGTCACCATTTAATTTAAATAAATAAATAAAATATATTATCAAAATTCTGGGAAGCGGGGTTATAATCAACCTTGGCAAGTCTACGCAGAAGACGGACGACGATCCGTTAATGATCAATCCAAAGCGTAGTAGTCAAATTGTAAATGATTGTAAATATTAATCATTCTGTACTTTCTAATATCAATGAAGATTTTCTTTTGGAGTATATGGCTGTCAAATTCATTGAAAGAATGATTTTATCTCCTGATGATCAAAGTCATCATAAAAATGACATAAATACAGAGGAAACCTTATACATTGACCATAAGGAAAATTCCTTTCCTCCTCATGTCGATGTTGGACCTTATGCTCAAAGGTTTCTAATATTTTCTCCCTATCTTCTTCCTGTAGCCGCTTTATCACAAGCTTGTGTAACTTATAGACATCATGAAAAATCTTATTTCGTGATTCCGTCTGATAAGAAAAACAAGCACCAAATTGTGTTTGGTCTGGCTAGAAATATCCCTGTTATTCAGACAGATGATCTTAGAGATAAAGATAAAGGAAGAATTCGAATTGACAAATATAGTCAACAATCTCTCAAGTTTAATCCAAAATATGGGATATGATTTGAAGACTATGCAGGGTCTCAATCAAGGCAAACGTAGACGGTTACCATTATGTGGTGATCTATTTTACCAGAAAACTTGGTATGGGTTGGGATACGATCCTTCCTACATGTTTAATAAAGATATACAAGAAGAATTTTCTTCCAGTTCTTCACAATCCTCAGATTCAGAAGAAATCCAATTCGTCGAATCGGATACATCCCACACGTGTAAGGAAAATAAGAAAGAAGAATGTTCTTCCAGTTTTTTATAATCCTCATATTCTGAGGGAGACTATTATGATGAATCTGAGTGTATATTCTCAGTTAACATGGTTCAAACTGATGGTGAATCGGAACCATTTGAGAATGACCCTTGGGCATAACAAATGGATACTAAATGGGAGCTTCATTTTGAACAACGACAGCCACCTACAGAGGATGAAATTGTCCAGATTGACGTCAGAGACGGAACTACATCCAAGCCGATATTCATCAGTAAAAATCTTTCTGATGATGAAAAGGAAGAGTTGATACAGCTGATTAAAGAATATATCGATATCTTTGCATGGAGTTATGAGGATACGCCGGGTTTTAGATCCTAAAGTAGCTATTCATAAACTCAATATTCTTCCTAATGCCAAGCCTGTGAAACAACAGCAGCAGCATTTTCGACCAGATATGATGGACGTAATTGAAGCAGAAGTCAAAAAGCTGATCACATGTGGCTTTGTTCGTGAAGAACAACATCCAGATTGGGTTGCCAACATTGTTCCTGTTATGAAAAAGAATAAAAATGTTCGAGTTTACATAGATTTTCGAGATCTTAATGCAGCTTGTCCAAAAGACGAATTTTTACTTCCGATTACCGATGTCATGATAGACAACACATGTGGTTTTGAACGCATGTCTTTCATGGACGGATTTTCAGGATACAATCAAATTAAGATGCATTTAGGAGACAAAAAGCACACCGCTTTCCGTACACCTCTTGGAGTTTACTGCTATACGGTTATGCCGTTCGGACTGAAAATTGCCGGTGCTACGTATCAAGGGGCCATGAGCAGCATCTTTCAAGAACATCTACGAAAAATAGTTGAATGTTATATAGATGATATTGCTGTCAAGAGTCGATCAAAAGATGATCACATTCAAGACTTGAAGACAGTATTTGAGTTGATGCGCCAACATCAACTGAAGATGAATCCTACTAAGTCTTTCTTAGGGGTTTCCAGTGGCAAGTTTTTGGGATTTATCATCACTTCTCAAGGTATCCATGTTGATCCTGACAAAATCAAAGCGATTCTTGAAATGCGTCCTCCACGTAATCTAAAAGAACTTCGTGGTTTCCAAGGTCGTATTGCTTATATCAGGAGATTTATATCCAATCTTTCTGGGAGATGTCAACCTTTCTCCCGTTTATTAAAGAAAGGTGTATCATTTGTCTGGAAAGAAGCATGTCAGAAAGCCTTCAATGACATAAAACAATATCTTACAAATTCACCTGTTTTGGTACCCCCAGTTGTGGGAAGACCATTTTTGCTATATGTTCGAGCCTTAGATCATTCCCTTGGTGCTCTTTTTGCACAAAAAGTGATACGGGACATGAACATGCAATTTATTATCTTAGCCGAATGATAGTCGGAGCTGAACATAGGTACACTCCTGTAGAAAAGAATGTCTGGCCTTAGTTTTTGCTATTCAAAAGGCACGACATGATGTGTCAGGACAGACTATTCATGTCATCTCCAGAATAAATCCTATTCGGGTATTGATGAGAAAACTGAGCATTCTTAACTCCAGGTTAGCCACCTGGGCGATGTTGCTCACTTCTTATGATATAGTCTATGTACCTCAAAAATTAGTGAAGGGCCAAGCATTAGCTGATTTCTTAGCAGCTCATCCTATACCTGAAACATCGAAGCTATATGAGGATATTCCAGATGAAGTTGTGGATTGCAACATGACTTTGAAGGATGACATTTGGCAACTATATTTTGATGGAGCATCACGGGTTGGACCTAAAGGCAATATTGTCTCTGGAGTAGGTATCGTCTTGGTCTCTCCTGATAATATGGTCATATACCGTGCTTATTCTCTCAATGAACCATGTTCCAACAATGTAGCAGAATATAATGCTCTGCTGATTGGTCTCCAAGTAGCAAAACAATTGGACATCGAGTTTCTGGAAGCTTATGGAGATTCTCAACTGATTGTTAATCAGGTCAGAGGGACATATGAAGTCAGAAATCCTGACCATATTTCTTATCATCAAGTGGTAATCGAATTGGTCCTTTCATTCAAAGGATTCTTCATCAAATTCGTACCACGTTCTCAGAACTTGGAAGCTGATGCTCTTGCTAGTTTAGCTGCAGACTTAGCTGTTCCAATTAGAAGACAAAATACCATCACTTTGTTGGATAGGAACTTATTCTGTGTAAAGAATAACTTGCATATTGAACAGAGTTATACTATAGAATCAAGTTCTCAACAAAGGGAATGGAGAAGTCCATTCATTGATTATACGGTCCATGGGATTTTACCTGAAGATCCAAAAGAAGCTGCATCAATCAAGAGACGATCATTTCAATTCTACTATGATTCTTCCTTACATATGTTATATCGTCGGTCATATGACGGACTTTTACTACGTTGTCTCTCTGACAGTGAAGCTAAACAAACACTCCGTGAAGCTTATGATGGTGTCTGTGGTGCCCATCAACCAGGTCCAAAATTACAGGACCACATTCGAAGAATGGGATATTATTGGCCTTCCATGATAGCAGATGCTGTGGATTACGCCAGAAGATGTAAAGCATGTCAGATTCATGCTGATTTTATTCATCAACCATCTGAATTCCTACATCCTACAGTAGCTTCTTGGCCTTTCGAAGCTTGGGACATGGATATTATTGGTCCGATTAATCCTCCTTCTGCCAAAGGACATCGATTTATATTAGCTATAACCGATTATTTCTCTAAATGGACGGAAGCTATTCCCCTTGTTGAAGTAAAAACATCAAATATGATTAGTTTCATCAAATACCATGTCATTTATCGCTTTGGGATTCTCTGACGGATAATTCATGATAATGGACCACAATTTGTCACTCAGACATTTTATCGATTCTGTGACAAGAATCGGATCTAAAATCTGGCTTCTACGGCCTATAATCCGGCTGCTAATGGTTTGGCCGAAGCTTTCAACAAGACAATCATTAAACTTCTCAAAAAGTTTGTCTCTTCTAATAAACGTGATTGGAATGAGAAACTTGGAGAATATTTATGGGCTTACCGAACAACAGTCCGAACTCCTACTGGTTTTATACCATTTTTACTGGTTTACGGATGTGAGGCTGTTCTTCCACTAGAAATTAAGATTCTATCTCTTAGAATAGCCATTGCTAATGTGCTTACTACAGAGAATAATGATCGGTTGAGACTTCAAGAACTTGAAGGATTGGACGAAAAGCGTCTTCAAGCGCAACAGCACATTGAGCTATATCAATCCCGCATATCTCGAACTTTCAATCGTAAAGTTAAAGAGAGGGTATTTAAAGTCGGTGAGCTAGTTCTAGCTGCTCGAAGATCGATGGTGATGACTCATAAGAGCAAAGGGAAATTTCAAGCAAAATGGGAAGGTCCTTATGTAGTCGAGACAGTCTTCTCCAATGGTGCCTATAGGTTGTCTAAACCTAATGGAGATTTGCTTATGATGCCGATCAATGGCAAATTCTTGAAAAAAAATATTATGTTTGAATTTTTTTCTTTATTCTCCAACTACCAATGTTTGGTTAAGCTGATTACTTGTCTCCTAAAAGAGAATTTTTGATCTTCTGTCTTACCAGTTAATTAAAAAGAGAGATTTATTATTTATCATATTCTTCTGACCTCTGAATAAATATTGAATCTACTTCTTTTCCTATCTATTATATCCATTTGGCCTCTGAATAGATATTAATTTATTTTTCTTTGAGTTGTTACGATCTGTCACGTTCATATTACCTCTGATAGTATCGTATACTCTAAACAGAAAACGAGATTCATTATCTATCATGTCCACATTACCTCTGGATAGATATAATTTATTGAGTTTAGAAAACTTGACATGTCCATATTACCTCTGATGAGTATTATTCTATCTCATACCTATTGTTTAGTTTCAAAATAAATAATAGGGTCCCAAACCAAATATTTTATTCATTTTTATAAACATTACAGAATGAAAAAAGATAGAAGAATACAAAAATTCTTTATTTTGCCTAAGACGGAGCAGAGACATCTTCAAGAAGTTTTTGTAGCTCCGCTAGACGTTTTTCACGAGAGCTCAATACATTATTAGTAGCTACGGTGCATCGAGCTTCGGGAGTACAGATGTGAGAAAGTCCAGCAAAAGTGACTATCATCTTGTCCTTGGCTTCGTCAAAGGTTTTAATGGTAGCCTCAGCTCCAAAGACTTGTTCCTCCAAAATTGAGCTCTGAGTTAGCTGCTGATCCCGAGCTATGATCATCTGCTCCCTCTTCGCCTTTAAGTGAGCCAGCTCAGCCTCGGCTTCGCAAATTCTATCATTCTGTTGATGAATTCTTATATTCGAAGCTTCATAGGCCTCTCTCTGAATCTTCAGCTGAGGTTTAGCTTCAGCCAAAAAAGCTTTTTCTTTAGCTACCTTAATGTTGTACTTATGGAGGGCCTCATTAAAAGTCGTTTCCCGAGCGAGGTATTCAGCTGATAAAGCGTCATACTCCTCTTGGTTGAGACTTTCAGTGGTTTCACTTGATAGATTTAGATATTCTTTGATGGGCTGTTCAAGTCTCTCAATGACTTTCTCCAATGTCGCTGCTCTCGCTGCATCATTGAACATGGCGACATTTCTGATAGTAAGAGCAATCGCCGCCTTCAGACTTTCATAACTGAGGCCCTTATTCAGGACCATTTTGATCAGAGCCGCCAGAGTCTTGTAAAAAGTATCAGTATGAATCTCAACTAAGAGATTCATTTCTGCACTTGAGCTCGGCGTTGCAACGATGTCTACCAGATCTCTTCTCTGAAGACTAGGAGCAGATGTTGCCTTAGTAGCAGACTGAGATGAAGCCGTTGCTGTCGTTGCTACTATGGCCAACAGATCCCCAGGAGCTTCAGGGACAGTGTCTTCAGCATTTGTTACTCCAGCCGGTTCTGAAGTCGAAACTACTTGAGTTTCGGTGGTGGTAATTGGTGCGGGTGGAATGGTAGTTATGGCAGCGGACTCCGGTTCGGGCATTGTCTCTTCAAGAACTTTTTCTGAAGCAGTAACCAATAGCAGAGGATGCTATTTCGACGTCCCCAGCTTCAGTTGATGAGTTGACTATGCCTTCATCACCTTCTTCGGCAATCGGCTCTGCAGGCTCTTCAAGTATTTCAGTTGTAATGAGTCCTTTTACAACTGATTCTTCATTGAAGTCTACTTCTTCCTTAGTAGCCTCTTCATCATCTACAATAGGTTCTACTGCAATTTGTTCTTTATCCTTGCCCTCAGCAGGAAGAGACAATTCTAGCTGAGCCTACACCTCTGGCTCTTATTGTACCTCCATAGATGGAGGACATTCTTCTTGAGCATCTCCTTCTTCTGAAGAAGAATCCTCTTCCTCAGACTCTGCATTTTCCTCATAAATATCTTCTTGAGGAGGAGGAGGAGCCACAAGCTTTGATGTGATGATAACACCTACAAAAATTAAACAAAATAAGTTAATATACAAATATCAAAATTTTGTATAGATTTTGTATAATTTATATTTACCCGGAGTAGGTGTAGGACGTGCCAAGTACGCGTCATAGTCCCCATCCCAGTCATCCCGGAGATAGGACCGTCACCGCTTCCATTGACGCTGCTGGTTAGGAGGCCGAGGACCCTTCTTCAGGATGAGCTGAAGAAGATGCAACATGTTACGGCTCCTCGACTGGAATATCAATCTCTGGGGTAGCGGCTCTTGGTCTAGAAGGCCCTTTGGTGGTAACCTTCTTCTCTTTTCTGGGGTCTTCTCTAGAAGAGTAGCAGCTGCACCTTGTTTATGTTTTCGAGTCTTACCAATAATAGGTTCCGCAGCTTTTTTCCCCATTCCCGTTGGGATTACTTCCAGATACGCATCTGGAACGGCAGCGTCGTCAGGTATGTCTGATGGTACCCTGACTGGCTCTTCAATATTTCCTTCCTTGAGCCATCTTAGACTACCTCTCAGGCTGTAACCATGGGTGAAGGAGCGGATGGAAGCATAAAAGCGAGCATACGTATGAAGTATACGCAGCTCGGTGGTGCTTGTAGCAGTCGATATTCAAAATTTAGCACCAGTATAGGCAGTGCTAAAATATCTCCAGCCTCTTACACCATCAATCAGCTTCCCATAATAATGGAAACTGGTGGAGGGATTACCAACATGAAGTTGGTCATATCCAAACTGACGAGCGAACCGGTTTGGTAGATATGGTTCGAACGCACAGCTGTCGTCATTTCTGTACATCAGATGAGAGGATCTGATGCACTGTAGCCATCTGAAAATTGGCGCTGACAATAAAGTTCTTCCTTCAACTTTATCTTCAAATTGTACGCCGAAGCAGTCGGCTGAAACTGGTGGCCAGGTACAGAAAAAGTTCCAACCATAAGAATAATTCAATACTGCTCTGGTATCTGCCACTGTCGTGGCAGTCCATGTGGCTTTGCTGAACTTCTGGAGGAAGACCTCCACAATCTCCAGGGCCTGGTGGTAATAAATTGCAGTTGTGATGCAATAGCCAGCCCATAAGGTAAGTCTAAGGCATTTCTACCCTAGGGAATACGTTCCGGTGATGAGCATTGTTGATTAGTTCCTTACCAAAAGTCCTCAAACCTGCGTTTATTTGACACACCATTACCGATAGCAGGTTGATTCTAACTTTGAACACCAAACGTACAGCTGGCCATAGCACGTTTCGGTGGATTCTATCAACTGTACTGGTCCCCGGTACAACCCATCTCCTCAACCATAGAGTAAGAAAGCCTGCCAGCAAGGCTTTCTTGGAGATCTTTTGGCTGTCATATCTGAGGAAACTCAAGGCTTCGGTTCCTGCAGAGAACTCCCCAGTCTTGGTGGACAAATATTTGTTCGAAAATTTGTAACCAACCATCATATCCCATATTTTATCAGTAGGGATTGTTGAACCGGTGTTGATGGTTGGAGCCTTATTCTCCTGAAATCTTTCTTTATCATCTTTGGATATCTTATTCTTATGGTAAAAGAGGTATGTTGTCCACTTATTGATGTACGCCAGATGAGATCCACTTTCATGCATGGTAGTGCAGATCATGTAATGGCACATCAACTCTTCATATACCTCAACTATTGAGGATTCTTCTCCCTGATTTCTGTTAGTTCCCATTCGGAGGGAACATACTCTTCATATGGGGTTTCCCCATTGGCATCTTAGAGATGAATTGCATCTCATGAAGTGTGAGACCCATTTCACCTTTTGGGGTCGCAAAGGTTCCTGTTGAACTGATATATCTCCATCAGAGCCATGAACAAATTACTGTTCGGTGGTATATCCCGACTAGCGGAGGCCACTGATTCATACATGTCGATGTCTTTTAGCTCCGTCTGGAAATTCCTCATAATCCAAACACTAATCTGAGTTCTGGTTAAAAGGAGTTAGCTACCCTGGTAACCTGGGGTTGGCCTGAGGATATAATACTGCAGCCTTATGAACTTATTAGTGAACATTTGGTCTGTACTGGTTGAATCAGAGCAGAATCCTCACTCGGAGTGAATCCTAGCAAGAGACCGGAGAAGCGGACACCACCACCACTGGGAGTATTGGTGTGGTGGCCCATGTCATTTGCTTTCTCTCTCTCTCTTAAAAATGATCCTTCTTGGCCTACCATGACTGCTGGGAGTCAGGTTCCATAGCATCTTTCGGGGATGGGTGGCATGGATAAAGCAGACAAGGGATAATCTCTATCCATGTCAGGGTGGTACATTGCTCTATCTCCAAACTTGAACACCCAAGCCTCCTTCTTGGGGTGTGTTTGTGATTTGAAGTCTATCGTATCCCCGAATAAGAAAGCTGGCTTTGCAAATTGTTGGCCATCCAGCGATGTCAACACTTCCCCATTTATCATGGACAACATCATTCTGTCCCCTTGAGCAGCTATCAGCTGTGCTCTCTCTGCAGGATATTCCAGATTCGACTGGGGAAACTCCACGTGGGACAGGTTCTCCAAATAATTTGAGCCCACCATACCAGATGATGCCAAATATTTCTACAAGTGGGTGAATTTGCAAATCCACTATCAAAAGAAAAAAGAAAAATCAAGTTAGTGAAAATCTAATTTGAAATTTTTACGCAGATGATTTGGTCTGAGTTTTACGCATAAAAATTGAAGACTCTGACTATGCAAACTTTACGCTTATTAAAGTTAAAAAACTTTTAAAAGTGTAAAAGTTCTTTGTTTTACACAAAGTCTTTCACTTGTGAATTTTACGTTGGCACATATTGATGTGAGCGTATTAAGAACTTTATGCTGGCACGTATGACGTGAGCGTATTTTTATTTTTTATGCTAGTATGTGTTGACATGAGCGTATCTTAATTTTACGCTGGCACATGTTGATATGAGCGTATTGTGAATTTTACGCTAGTATGTGTTGACATGAGCGTATTTTAATTTTTACGCTGACACGTGTTACGTGAGCGTATTCTAATTTTTACGCTGGCATGTGTTGACATGAGCGTATTTTAATTTTTACGCTGGCACGTGTTAACATGAGCGTATTCTAATTTTTATGCTGGCATATGTTGATGTAAGCGTATTTTAAAATTTACGCTGGCACGTATAAACATGGGCGTATGTTCTTAATTTTACGCTGACACGTATAACGTGGGCGTATTTAATTCTCAGTTTCTACGCTGACATACATAACGTAGGCGTGAAGTAAAAAGCTCGGGTCTTCTTTTCCGACGAACTCGCGGTCGAAGTTCAGTGCATTACCCTTCATTGCCGGAGCCACGGCAGGGTCTCTGTTGGGGCGTCGTTGATGATGGGACGAGGGTTTTCACGCGGTCGGCCGACGATGAATCAGCAACGGGCTTCTTGCCCTTGCCGGCGGCGGCGGTCTTGCTCTTGGGGGCCAACGGATCGAAACGAGAGTATGAAGGAGGAAGAAGAGAATAGAGAGATTGAAAATTCGAAAGAGTAAAGTTCTCTCTCTGCTCGAAAAACTCTATTTATAGAGGATTTTGAAATCGGTTCAATTCTCGAATTTTACGCTGACGGTTGGATACTCCGAACTTTACGCAGATGACCGTTGGGTATCCCGAATTCTACACAGACTATTGAAATCGCTAATTTTACGCTTATGTTCAAAGTATTTCAAAATTTGAAAATAATTTGAAAACTTTGAAGGGGGTCTTGTAGGAGCGTAAAAAATACTTCAAGACCAAGTCAAAGAAGTTGAGAACTTTACGCAATTCAAACTGAGTCAAACTCAGACTCTACGCGAGCTACTATCCACGGAAGCTATTCTCTACACGAGAAGCTTTTACGTGAGAGTTATCCTCCCTTTTATGCGTGGATGGCAGACTTTCAGGCCGCATTTAATGCGAGTGATTTGATCTGACAGAATGATTTTCTGACAACAGTACACAGAAGCTGAGAAGATCTTTTCACCAAGCCCAACACTTGTCGTTTAGTGTGCAGATGGGCTAATTTACGTCCAGAAGACAGCTTCTTTTACGTACGAAGGCTATTTAAGCATTTTACGCTTAAGGCTTTTTGTGGGCGTAAAGTTTATTTGAGCTAATTTTACGCTCAAGGCTACTTTTCAGCCACTTTACGCGAAAAGTCTATTCTGAGCAATTTTTTACGCCCAGTCTGCTACTTTACGCAGGAAGTATATTTTGGGTCATTTTTACGCCCGAGCTTTCCTGGCTACATGAGAACGTGGTTTGCTTACGTTGCTTTCATGCCACACTTATCGAGGAACGTGTGTACGTGCTCTCCCCATTTTGTTGAAGTAGTGGGACACGTGTCACCATGCGTAGAGATCAAAATGCTACATGGGACATGTGTCAACGTGCGTAGAGGATGATTTACATCGTGGGTGACAGTTACTCGCGTAGAGACCCGATTTTTGTTGCTTTTTACGCACAAAGGGTCTAGTCTATAAATAGAGTTATTTTCAAACAGACAACATCAAGAGATCAATAGAGATACATGAGAGGAGATTCTGAGAAAACTCATACTATCAGAGTGATATTCCCAGAAGCATTTCTTCAACTTTTTCTCAAGAACAGGGTGAAGCAAAGCAATAAAGCATTCGACTGTGCCATCAGTGCCGTTGCTCGATACCTTTTCGGTAACTTAGTTCTTCCAATTGTTCGTCTTCTTCAAGCAGTTTTCATCATCATCATCATATGGTCCAAGGAACAAAGTGATCGCTCTCAGATCAGACTTGCTATGCTCTAAGATCAGACTTCCATAGCAATACTTCCCAAAACAATTTGTACTTTGGTACTTTTCTCATTTTCTTTCAAAAGCCAATTTTTAGGCATTCTGTTAAGTGAAAAAGCACATATGATGTTTCCAGAAAGAAGAACTTTCAGATGAGGGCCACACTAATATGGACCATCAATGATTTCCCGGCCTATGGAATGTTATCGGGTTGGAGCACCCATGGTCGCTCGTATGTCCGTATTGCATGGATCGCACTAAGGCTTTCCGTTTAAAACACGGAGGAAAACCGTTCTTCTTCGATTGTCATCGACAGTTCCTGCCAAAGGATCATCCGTACCGGAGGAACATGAATGCTTTTCGTGCTGGCGTGGTAGAGAAGTCCAGTTCACCGCTACGATGGTCCAGGGACACGATATGGGAGGAAGTTAAAGAATTGTTGTAGAAGCATGGAATTTCACAACCAGAAAGCCCATGTGCCAGACACTACATACGCCAGAGCTCGGACAAAATACTTCAGAGCAAAAATAACAGATATAGACATGGAAAGAGAACTTTTATTTCACATATAAAAGTCTATTACATGTCTAGAGAAGGTTGTACAAAGGAGAATTTTTACAAAGGAAAGATCCTAAATCTACGACCAGCAGTCACCATGCGCCTCCAGTCAGGCACAGCGGCCACCGTGCGCCTCCAGTCAGTCAGGCGCAGCAGTCACCATGCGCCTTCAACCAGGCACATCCCACCATGCGCCCTCAGCAAGGCACATCCTTTTCAGCAGCTCAGTTATGTGCATCCCCAGTTATGTGCATCCCTTCAGCAGCCCAGTTATGTGCCGCTCTTCCAGCCAGGCTCACCTGATAAATACTTCGACTAATAAAGCATTTAACCCTCTGGCTGGAACCGAGGAAGAGAAGAGCATCGCAAATCTGTGGCCAGGGGAGGCTTCGAAAAAGCCTCCAAACACCAAGGAAGACCGTAATCGAAATACGGCTAAAGGAGCAGCTTTCAACACAACCAGAGTGGACAACACCCACTTGAAGGAAGAAAGAGCCTAGCACCGCCATTCGATCTACGGCCCTTCCGGAACAACGGAGACGAGGCCCGAGCCCCTATCTTTGGATGCAACAGGCACCTTTCGCCTGCCTCGGAAGCCCTCGACTCCGTCTTTTGGATGTAACAGTCACCTTCAATACATCTATGACGACATGGCATCTCATCTTCACCCTCGGGCACTTCGTCAACAGAGTGCACTCGAGAACCCAAGTTCATGGTGGAAGTACGTGAGAGAACGAGAAGCAAACCTTCTCTCCATGCCACTATTTATAGGCCGGGCAGATCAAACCCACGCGCCAAGTGGATGGCTCTCCGAATTCTGTGCAATGAACTTACATTTAATGGGTGAACCGGACGCCTCGAATTCAGCCAAACGGCTATTTAAAGCACTCGAGGAACGAAACAGCCGCGCGCGCCCTTCGACTTCAGGCGCATCACACAGATATGCCCTTCAGAACCAAGCGCATCACAGAGGATGCGCCCCTATGCGTCTCCATACCCAGTGGGACGCCAATCGATGTGCCCCCTCAGCTGTCCATCGAATGTCAGAAACATTAAATGCTGAACTGACAGAGTTGGCAGCACACCTCCCAAAGTCTGAACGGTTGACAGCTTTTTCAGAAAACGAAGCATCGGCAACGTCAGTATCATCATGAATTTACTCCGACGGCTACTGCCACGTGGCCACTCATTCGCCCGCATGTGCCTCTGCAGCCATGCGTCCAGATCTGCATGTGCCTCAAAAGCCATGCGCCCCAGACTGTTCTCTGATCCCAAAAGACAGAAGGAAAGTCGCTTGCATGCGCCTCAAAAGCAATGCGCCCAGAATGGTTCGTGACTCCCAAAGGTTATGAGCCAAAGCCGCCTGCATGCGCCTCAAAAGCCATGCGCCCAGAATGGTTCGTGACTCCTAAAGGTTACGAGCCAAAGTCTCCTCATGCGCCCAATCCAAGGCACATTCTACCAGATCTCCCCCACCAAATCCGAGATCTCCGAGCCATGGGTCGATGACACGTGTCCTTTGACTCAACTCATCCGAGATCTCAGCAACAAAAAGATCTTCTTCTCTGCTACGTGCCGGCTCACAACAGCAACATGAAGAAGTCAACCCCTCAATCAGGGCGCATCACCCTGTGCCTCCATCAGCAATCTCCACGTAGCGTCCCCACGTACCGGCGCATCCTACATATGCACATGAGAGCAGCCAGCCTACAAAGTTATAAATAGAGGGATCATTTCCTTCTGACACACACACCTATCTACAACGAACACACAGAGACTTTGCACCACCAGAGAGGCAGATACAGACACTCAACGTCTTCCTCCTCTCAGCCAGCTCCAGCACCCAGCAATCCAAACCTTCAGAGAACCGATAACCGTCGTCAGCTCGTCAACGGAGTCAACGCATTACCACTCGCTCCATCGGTACAAGGGACCCAGATTAAACAAAAGTGTACTCCTAGGGCTACGTCTAAGTCCTATATTATAATACTGTTCTGTTTGTATTGAAATTTAATCAAAGAATTTTAATGGCAAACAAGATGGCGACTCTGCTGGGGACCTCTTTCTCCTCCACCGAGAAAGTAGTGTCGCAAGCCGACAACGTGAAGGTAGGCTCCTCCCACAAGACGCTGGTCGTACGCCTCAATCAACAGGCGTATGAGGAGTTCATATCTGAAGGCAGTACGAGTCCTTCGAAGCGGCTGCCGAAGCCGAAGAAGACCCGCCGAGTCTGGGTGCGCAAGGTCGACGCCTCGGGCACCACCACCGAAGGGGATGCGCCAATCCAGCCTTCCCTTCCTGCTGACGTCCTCAGCAACCAAGATGCGCCCGCTAGTACAGCGCATCTCTCGGGGAAACGTACGACTAACCATGTTCCCCAGCCATCTCCCTCTCAGGCGAGGAAGATGCGTCGACGGAGCAGGGGCACAGCCAATGCCCCGCGCATCACCTCTGATGCGCCACAGAAGATCTCTGTCTTTGACAGACTCACTCACTGTAGTGGCGAGAAGAATTTGGATTCTGAGTACTACACGCCCCAGCGGCCTGGTACGAAGAAGTCTAAGGCAGCACGGGCCATACGTCCCAAACGTGCTATGCCAGCAACGAGCCAAAGCATGCGCTCACAATCATGCGTGCTGCTGATGGTAAGTTGTACAAGGTCGACTCGAGTGCTGCGGCGCCGAGAATGAGCCGACCTTCAAAGCCCTTGTCTCACTTGGACGCATCTACTGCACTGCACACAACCAAGTTGAGCAAGACAAACAAATGTTGTGGTTCCCCCACTACTGATCGGGATGCCTGTTTGGTATCAGATCAGGGGCGCAGCACTCACCTGACCACCCCAGCGCTTGGCCTTGCCATGCGCTTGAAGGGGTGCGAAGGTAGCACTCTCCTCCAACGACCTGCGTAACGTGATCACTCACAAGCACCGGTCAGGAGTCGACCAACAAGCATGATGCACCTCTCACGGGGCATACTTGTACGGTGGTCACCATCAACTGCTGTTGCAAGCGGCTGCAATCATCGACACCCCTCCGACATCGCCTTGGATGAAGGTGTCAACAGAAGAGAGCCAAGGGTTGCTTCATGCAACGTGATCTCCAACCCTCGTCAGTTCGAAGGACGACCGGCAATTCCTCGTCCTTATCCAAAAGCCAGCCGAGGAAAACCAAGGCAGCTGTCTCGTCCTCCGGAGTGTTCGAAGGCACTCGGTCGAGGAAGAAGTTCTTGGAGGAAGCTGGGGGTCAGACTATTGTTTCCGAAGACGAAGATGTCCAAAGCACAGCTGCGGCGGATCTTCACCTTGAGGCGAAGTCAGCCTCCCAGAGGCCCCTCAGAACGAAGATGTCCCCCTGAAGTCAGCTGGGGGTAGTTCCAGAGACGAGGAGGCCCTTCAAGACGGAGCTGAGGGTAATCAGACCCTTGCAGATGCGCCTGTCGAGAATGACCTCCAGAACGTGGCTGGGGGTGGCCAAGATGAAGCTCCAGGAGAGACGACTTCCATACATGAGAGTGAGGCCGAGAGCGAAGCCTCCCCAATCCATCCATTCTCGACCGTGTCATGACAGTATACATGGCTTGGGATGATTCCGAGTCTGATGCGCCGCCCCAGGACATCGTCCAGCGCATAGACACATTAGGGGAGGACTCAAAACCCTCTCTGCTTCCATGCAAACACTGACTCAGGCAGTATTTGAAATACGGTCGGCCTTGACCCGAATACCTTCGACCGGTCCCGACCCAGGGGCCAATGGGGAGTCGAGTGTACCCCTTCAACGGGTATCCTCAGACACAGACCGCCGAGAAGTACTCCGGACGTCTGAGCCCTCAAACGCTCAACTCCAAGTGGTACCACCTTCCCCGACTCCTAGCTCCACAGAGGATGTGGTCGAAATGATCAAGGACTTGCGGGAGCACTTTGAGTCCAAGAACAGGCAAGAGGTGGCCAGAAGATGGGTATCCCCCAACCCTATCCCATCGAGTGGAACAAAGTGGTTTATCCTCCAAAGTATAAACCACAAATACTGACGCCATACGACGGGAAGGACTCTCCTCGTCGCTATCTGACGTATTTCCAGTCTCAGACGGGACATCTTTCGAAGGACGCGCTTCTTACCAGTATATTTGTTGGGGCACTGAAAGGAGTGGCGTACGACTGGTAATGCAGCCTCCCCGACAATTCAATATCTTCCTTCGACGACTTGACGCGCCTCTTCCTCGACCGCTTCTACGACGGCAAAAAGGACATGACAATGGCGTCCCTCATAGAGATACGCCAGAAGGAGAAGGAAACGGTTCGGGTGTTCATCGAACGCTTCCGATAGGCCTGCTTCAGACTACCTCCAGGCATGCCGGAATATGCGCTCCTCTCCTCTTGCAGCATGAATATGCCTGCAGTCAAACTCTGGCTCAACTCAACTCCTCCTCCCGACTGGAGCTCCCTGATCATCGAAGCAGAAGCCGCAGAAAAGAAGGCGGCCAATGCACGTCCTGGGGGTCAGCTTTCCTGCCTTTGATGACAAGGGGAAAAGGTCTGCAGCCAACAACCCCGGACGGAAGACAAAGGGAAAGCGGTATTGACTGTTAATGCCTCGAAAGGTGCATTCTGCGTCTACTCAGAAACCTCCACTTGCACCAAGGCCAAGGAGGTTTATTCGTTCAACGACGAAGACACTCTGCAACTTTTGAGATACTAAAGCAGGTGACAAAATCAAGCTTCCGGACCCAAAGCAGCCCGATGAAGTTGGGAAAGTGGACAACCCAGGTATTGTCACTACCATCGGTTTGTCGGACACCCGACCAAGGACTGTTATGTCCTCAAAAATTACATCCAGCGCATGATCAATGCGAATGTAATCTCCGTCGACTATGAAGAGAAGACGGTGTCAGCCAATATGGTGTCACTCCAGTTCGGCACCTTGCCGCCATCAACTCCAGAGAATTCAGACACAGAAGACGTAGAACATTTCCACTCGTCCGAAGCATCGACTTGAGATTCCGATACAGTATCGGATCAGTCTTCAGGAAAGTGCTGTCAGCTAACATGACGTCAGCACAACCTCAAAAAGATAAAGGCGAGGACCAAGCGCCGGAACCTTTCGAAGAAGAACCCTGGGCTCAACGCCTGGGACAACAATGGGAGTCTCGTTTCGAATTACATGAACCTCCCACCGAGGATGAAGTCGAGCAGATCGACCTTGGGGTGGATCTTATTCCAAACCCATCTTCATCAGCAAAAGCCTGAAAGGAGAAGACCGAGAATCTTTAATCCAGCTGGCTAAAGAATATATCGACGTCTTCGCTTGGAGCTACAAGATATGCCGGGACTTGATCCCCAAATCGCGATGCATAGGTTAAACATCTTACCCGATGCCAAACCTATCAAGCAACAACAGCGGCGCTTTCGTCCGGACATCATGAACGCCATCGATCAGGAGGTAGACAAACTCTTGACTAGCGGCTTCATCCGTGAAGAGCAACACCCGAATTGGGTAGCCAACGTCGTCCCCGTCACCAAGAAGAATAGGAAGATACGAGTCTGTATCGACTTCAGGGATCTCAACTCTGCTTGCCCGAAGGATGAATTTTTGCTTCCAATCACTGACGTGATGATCGACAACACATGTGGCTTCGAGCGCATGTCTTTCATGGACGGGTATTCGGGCTACAACCAGATCAAGATGTTCCCTGATGACGCAAAACATACGTCATTCATGACTCCAAAGGGCATTTTCTGCTACACGGTGATGCCCTTCGGCTTGAAGAACGCCGGTGCGACATACCAACGAGCTATGAGCACCATCTTCCGTCAACATCTTCGCAAAACAGTCGAATGCTATGTTGACGATATCGCAGTCAAGAGCTGCCTTAAAGGAGATCACCTACAGGACCTGAAGATAGTCTTCGATCTCATGCGGGCACATCAACTCAAGATGAACCCCGCTAAATCCTTCCTCGGGGTTTCTAGCGGAAAATTCTCAGGATTTATCATCACGGCGAAAGGCATTCATGTTGATCCCGAGAAGACCAAAGCCATCCTCAACATGGACCCTCCGAAGAATCTTCGAGAACTTCGGGGCTTACAGGGATGTCTGGCGTACATCCGGAGGTTCATAGCAAACCTTTCCGACAAATGTCAACCCTTTACTCAGCTCATGAAGAAGGGTCTCTTACGTCTGGACAGAGGAGTGCCAAAAGGCTTTCGACGACATCAAGGCTTACTTGACAAGCCCGCCAGTCCTGGTAGCACCTATCGCCGACAAACCATTTCTCCTCTACGTCCGTGCCATGGATCATTCCCTGGGCGCTCTGCTGGCTCAAAACAGCGATACAGGCTACGAGCAAGCAATCTACTACCTCAGTCGAACGCTCATCGGGCTGAACACCGGTACAACCCCGTTGAAAAGGAGTGCTTGGCCTTGGTGTTTGCCATCCAGAGACTCGCCATTATGTCTCGGGCCAGACAATTCATGTCATCTCCCGAGTCAATCCACTCAGAGTCCTCATGACGAAGCCAGGGTCATTAAACTTTCGGCTAGCTACATGGGCGATCCTGCTAACACCATACAATATGGTGTTTGTGCCATAAAAAACCGTCAAGGGTCAGGCCCTGGCCGACTTTTTAGCTGCACACCCCATCCCGGAGTCCTCAAGACTCTATGAAGACATCCCGGATGAGGTCCAAGAATCAAATGTCACCGAAGGAAGCTCCGTTTGGTGGATGTTTTTCGATGGCGCTTCAAGAACAGGCCCCAAAGGCCGATCGTCGCAGGAGTGGGGGTAGTCTTAGTCTCTCCCGATCAGACTGGTCATCCAGCATGCTTACTCTCTGTCGGAGCCGTGCTCCAACAATGTTTCGAGTACAACGCGCTCATTATGGGACTCCAGCTGGGACGACAGCTGGGGGTGGATCATTTGGAAGCCTACGGCGACTCGAAACTCGTCGTAAACCAGATCCGAGGGCAATACGAGGTTCGCCATGAAGATCTGATCCCTTACCACGAAGTTGCATTGAACATCATTTAAACCTTCACTGGGTTCTTCATCGAACACGTACCTTATCTACAAAACCTAGAGGCCGATGCTCTGGCTGGCCTCGCGGCCTCATTAGCAGTACCCTTGGGACTCAACACTACGTCACGGTAATTGGCCGAGACTTGGTTTGTCCTAAAAACAACCTATGCTTACGAGTGGACCATGCCATGCCGACAAGTACTGGTATTAATGTTCGAGACTGGAGGTTCCCGTTCATCGACTTTACCGTCTACAGAATTCATCCAGAGGACCCGAAGGAAGCCGTCTCAGTCAGGAGACGTTCTCTTCGATTCTACTATGATATAGCCACTAAAATTCTGTACCGACGCTCCTATGATGGACTTCTCCTTTGATGCCTGTCCAACGAAGAGGCGACCGAAGCTCTTCGAGAAGCTCATGATGGAACTTGCGGAGCTCATCAACCTGGTCCTAAGTTGCAGGATCGACTGCGACACATGTGCTACTATTGGCCAACCATGGCCGCTGATGCTGTCAACTATGCTAAGAAGTGCCATGCGTGCCAACTTCACGCAGACTTCATTCATAACGCCGTTAGAACCACTACACCCTACAGTCGCCTCCTGGCCCTTCGAAGCCAGGGGCATGGATATAGTAGGGCCGATCACCCTCATTCATCAAGGGGGCACCGCTTCATCCTGGCCATTATCGATTACTTCTCCAAGGGGCAGAAGCAGTCCCATTGGCGGAAGTAAAGAGCTCCAGGGTGGTCAGCTTTATCAAACACCATGTCATTTACCGTTTCGAAGTACCCAGGCGGATCATCCATAAAATAGTCCTCAGTTCATCAAGCCATATTTTCAGCAGATTCTGTGACAAGAATCACATTCAAAACGTGGCATCAACCGCGACAATCCGGCAGCAAACGGATTGGCCGAGGCGTTCAACAAAACTATCGTTAGGCTGCTCAAAAAGGTCGTGTCATCCAACAAACCGACTGGTGAAAAGCTTAGCGAATGTCTTTGGGCCTACCGCACAACGGTAAGAACCCCAACAGGCAACACCATCTTCCTGGTCTACGGGAGTGAAGCGGTACTGCCTCGAGATCCAGATACCCTCACTCCGCGTAGCAATCACAAACAAATTCACAAAAGGACAATCAACGTCATCGTCTGCGGGAGCTGGAGGCACTTGACGAAAAGTGTCTCTTAGCTCAACAACGTATCGAACTCTACCAAGCCCGTATATCACAGGCTTTCAACAAGAAGGTCAAACAGCTTTTTCAAGTTGGCGACCTGGTTCTGGCAGTCAGGAGGCCGATGGTGTTAACT